>JAATLQ010033275.1:0-17224 GCA_013421005.1 Heliconius erato x Heliconius himera | reverse complement strand
CCCTCGTAACCGCTTCGCGCAGTTCCGACCCATCCGTTCAAATCGCCACATATTATTAATTTTTCGTTCCCTCTGACGCTACCTAGAACATCCCTGACACTCTCCCAAAACTCCTCGAGTTCGCTTAATAGAGCTGAGGATACTGGCGCATACGCCACTAACAAGAATACTCTTGTTAACCCCAGCTTGAAGCGAACCCAAAGCAGTCTCGGGTTGATCGCCTTGAAATACTATAAATATTATATTAATATTATTTTGATTTTTTTTGTGTCAAGCCATATCCCGCACACAGCAGGGTAGGTAGAGGGAACCAAGTGCTAACACCCTCCGTTCCCCATTTACCGGCGAATTCTGGAGGCTTGAGTTGCGGAACGCCGCGCTGTGCCTCGACACCACAAAGAATAAATGAAAATATTAAATATTTTGTTTCGTCGAGTGGGAATCGAATCCACAACCCGTCGCGCGTCACACTTTGTGCCCCTTCGCCAGGACTGGTCTCATTTGATTTTAATTTAAATTCTTATAATATTTACTATTTTGAATGCGTGATGTATGTAGCTAGTAGTTGCAAGTTTGTTTGCAAATAGGAAGGTATAGATGCAAAGAACAAAATGAAAAAAAATGTCTATAGCGTGTAAATTATCGAATATTTCAACGCGAACATTGAAAGCCAAATTTGATAAAAAATCGATTTCGATTAGATGCCTAACTGGCAAACGAAACGTGTTACATGCTATGAAAAAAAATATTTTAAATATCGATATACTTATTTATTGCAATAACTTTTTAAACATGTATTTAATATAATTTTTATATTCGTATATAATCGTATCACCATGGCACAATTAGGCCAAAATCCTTATTGACAATCAGTAATTGACAGCAACGATTTTGGCCTTACATATATTATTGAAGGCGGAATCTAAACCCGCATCTGATCAAACGAAGACAATGACCAAAGCCAGGTGAAATCGATCCTACGTCCACTATGTTTATAACACTATAACACATTCTTTCTGTCTTTTCAATATGCCATGACGTCCTCAAAGATTCAAAATAAAACTTTCTTTCTCACATCTTAAAAAAACAAAATAAACAACTTAAAAAAAAAAAAAAAAAACAGCTTCACGCTGTATCCCGCACACTGCAGGGTAGGCAGAGGGAACCTAGTGTTAAGACACTCCGTTTTCCACTTTCTGCCGAATTCTGGAGGCATTGCGTGTTGAGTGGCAGAACTCAACGCCGCACTTGTCCTCGACTCCAGAGCGAAGAAATGGAAATATAAATTTAAGTAAATATTTCATCTCCTCGAGTGGGGATCGAACCCACAACCAGTCGGTTTTACAGTCACACTTTGTGCCTCTGCGCCACGACTGGCCTCAACAACTTTCAAACCCTAAAATGAAGAAGAAGTTGTTCATTTCATTATAGACAGCGAAAGTTCCATTATACAAGTGACATAAATCTTTTA
Source organism: Heliconius erato x Heliconius himera (assembly GCA_013421005.1). Classification (NCBI taxonomy): domain Eukaryota; kingdom Metazoa; phylum Arthropoda; class Insecta; order Lepidoptera; family Nymphalidae; genus Heliconius; species Heliconius erato x Heliconius himera. Next base: position 15,753 of record JAATLQ010033275.1, on the reverse strand, counting down.
TGTTCATATTTACGGCCATTTACTGTTTGTTCAGACTTCAGACGTACTCTAGGTCAATTGGTCTGTGCATACAATATATATGAATAGTGGATGTAAAACGAGAACGTAAGTTAGACCTAGGCAATGAGTTATTGTGCAATTTGTCATTTGAGCTATTATAGTGTTAGTTTTAAATTTATGTTGTCTTTGGGTATTAATTAGTGAAATCCGATACGAGGTTAATGTAATGAAATGTAGACAAAAAAAAATTACTTTGATAATTTTTAAATAATCTAAAATTTGGTGTTTGCTTTTATTTTTTCCATAAAGATTTCATAAATTTATCCAGTAAAGGCTAGTTGTGACGCAGTGTACGACTTTAAATTTAAATGCGTCAGGTTATGGGTTTGATTTGATTTACTTGAGAAAATAAAATATTTTTATTTTCACTCAACAAGCAATTACTTCAGGATTCAACGGAAAGTGGGCAACAGAAGTGCCTCAATGGTAACGGAGTCTCTTATCACTAGGTTCCCAGGTTTCCTGTGCCTACTCTGCAGGGCAGGCTATGCCCAGTATACAACGTAAAGTTAACAAAATAGTAACTTTAAAATCGGAATTTTAAATAATTCATACCTCGACTGGAGATCGAACCCACAACCAGTTGCGTGTACGGACACACTTTGTGCCTCTGCGCCATGACTAGCCTAAATTTACATTTTGTTCATGAAAATATGTGTTAAAGATGACAATGTTTTACTGCGCTACATTGAATACAATTTATCACTTAGGTACCATTAACATGTATGATATAATGTTCACTTATTCAATGTGTAAATTCCCAATCGATCTTGACATCATTGTTTTAAAGTTATCGTTTTACCTATAAAAAAAGCGCACTACTCTTCGCTTCTTTCATTGTAATTGAAAACACTTTATTTTGGGAGATCATAAATTAGCTTCACGCTATATCTCGTACACAGCAGGTTAGGTAGAGGGAACCTAGTGTTAAGACACTCCGTTCCCCACTTTCCACCGACTTTTGGAGGCATTCCGTATTGAGTGGTGGAACTCAACTGGGAGATGGTCTTTAAAATTGTAATTTAATCTGTTATAAACACAAAAATAATGACAAAAAAAAACTATATATTATAGTAAAACTTTTATTTATGTGAGATAATAGGCCTTTAGTTACTTTATAAATTTTAATAAATGATTAATTAAAATTTATGAATTATTATATTAATTAATTAATTTATGAATTATTAATGAATTATTTATTGGTGCCTTAGGTTTAGATCACTTATAGATGTATATTTTTTCAATGGAGGCATATAATATACTTTTTTATATATTTATCATTAACTAGCACTGTAGTGTGTGAACACAATTGTTAGTACATATTTTTCGCATTTAAAACTTTAGGGAAGAGTTTTTAACAGCTAGAACTAAATGTGGGATTTAATTTGTTGACCGAAATAACCAGTCAGATAAGCTTAAAAACTGGTATGGGTTGGCTGGTATGTTCTCTCGCGATGTAGATCAAACACATTTTTACAAGATTTCTCTTCGCCTTGACGCTGTTTTCGTTCCATAAGATGTAAATTTCATATATCGTGTTATAGTGAGAATAAAATACACAATGTCTGGCTGTAAATCCGATATCCGTTTTCTTGCTATAAAGAGATAATAAGCGGCGTTGAGTTACGCCATTCAACATGCAATGTTGGATTCGGGTGGAAAGTGGAGAACGCAGTATACTGACACTAAATTATCTTTGGAAATTTTGTGGTAGCAGAAATTTCTGAGCTTCAAGGGACCATAGACCTGAATATTCGATGTTAATCTCAGCTTGGTACCTTCACGCAATCTCGAGATGGTCTTGACAGACGCAGAGACAGACAATAATCCTATAACCCGTTTTTATCTTTTAAGGTACGGAACACTAAAAATGTAAATAAACTTACGCGGATATCAAAGCAACCCTCAATTTTTATTAATATTAATCAATTTCGTAACAGTGCTAACGTAACTATAAAAAAAAAAAAAATAACAAAAATATATTATATCTGAAGTGATATCGGTCTATATGTGAACCAGAGCGAGGCGAAAGCGTCTCTATCCGCACTCTGTAGAATAACGTGATGTGCATACAGATACTATCTTATAATATACAACTTTAATATTTTAATACATAAAATTATGTTATCATTTTGATGAGCAATAAAGATATATAAGATATATTCCTTATTGCATAGGTATAAGGATATGTAATTGGATAATTATTTAGGGTTACTTTGTCAAAAACAACATATTTATTATGCCAACAGAATATATATTTCCGGTAGTTGTGGGTACCTGCTCTTGCAGACAAAGAACCTCGTTGGGTTTCGTCGCTAAAAAAAATGTCTATGTAGAGGCGTATTAAACCTACAAAAGAGATTGTGGACACCTTAAATTGGCCAAGAGTCAGTTGTTATATAGACTGACTTATGATTAGTTTTTGTTTTCTTGTAAACTGGTTGCTACCACGTTCTAAGTTGCAGGGCAGCTGTCTATAGGTCTTTGGCTTAACCCTTAATAAACCGTAAACCTATATCAAAACTAAAAAGTGTGATGTCATAAGTTAATTAGTATTGTTGAAGATCAGCGCTTGTTTCTATGATTAAATGTAAAATGAAAACCGAGTTATTTTTCACGAAATTATCTAAATATAGTTATAAATATGTTTAAATATATTTTTCTTCTAAAGTTTACATCTTTAAAAAGGAAAACAGTGTCAACATACTTGTTTTGCAAAGTATTTCCTTTGGCAGACATGATACAACACTTGTACTAGTTTCTACTATGTCGTATGTAAATATATATATTTTTTCTCTTTTTACTCGTTTAATTAGGATTCATTTATATGATTATGATGTACTTAAATAATTATAAAGGATATACTACAATTTATTTATATAATTTTTTTTGTTTCTTTTTATCACTGCATCGTTTTTACACTTTCACGCTGTATTCCACATAAAGCAGGGTAGGCAAAGGGAACCTAGGAAGCTAATATTCATATTTCGTCGGAGGATCAAATACACAACCACAGCCAGTTAAGCGTGTAACCGTGACAGGTTTTGGGTTCGATCTCCACTCGAGGAAATGAAATATTTAATATTTTAATTTCTCTGGTAAGGTTTCTCTGGTAAAGGTAAAGCGCGGCGTTGAGTTCCGCCATTTAATACGCAATGCCTCCAAAATGTGGCGGAAAGTGGGGATCAGAGTCAAAACTCTAGGCTTCCTATGCCTACTCTGCTTCACGCGGGATACAGCGTGAAGCTGAAAACAAATTCTGTTTGTGTTTAATAGGCGTATCATAGACATTTACGAGTACTGCTAATAACGTGGGGAGCAAACACTTTGCACGGTAAACACTTTAGAACATCACCTTGTAAGTTGTAATGTGAATATTTGTATATTACGCTTATTTGTACTAGAGATTCCACTAATAGGTAACCAGGTTGTATTATGTGAGATACCTTTATTAGATATTAGAATATAACAAATTATAAAAACGTGCTTACGCTACCAAAATGAAACATATATTTATAATAATATTAATTTAAAAAAAAAATAAAAAAAAAATTATAACGAAATTAAAACGGTATCTAAATATATATTTTTTGTTATATATTTAGATACCGTTTTAATTACGTTAAAAAGTATGAATCAACGGTTAGACAGTCTACTTTTCATTATATAAATTAAATGCTATTCCGGCTTTTAAGAGTGTCAAAGTTAATTTATTATTTATAGAAACTGTAGAACTTTTTTGTTGTTGAATTTTGTTAGTAACTTATTCTTTTTAACGTAAATTTTTCTTAGCTACATACATCTCCAGTAAGGAGCAGAGTAGAAAATTCGCAAGACAATCCATTATCAACTTTATTATGGAGTTATTGGGTCCTGTGATTTTCGATTTCTTTACGTAGAAATAACCAACGTCTTTGTGCCATACTCCTCTTACGAGACCGAATTTTTAAATAGAATTTTTCTATTTTCATTATAGACAAATGGCAAAAATAATTATGGAACATAAATAATGACCCTCTTCCTGCAATGTTTATCTTTGCCTTTTAAAGATATTTAAGGTTTTTATACATTTTATTGCTTATTCAGAATATACAATATAATTATCGTTTGCTGTTACTAATTGCGGGGTATTGTAGAAATGCTTATTTTATATAACAATGAAAAGTGCGAATTCAGAAAGAATGTACGAACCACTACACTGCGGTAGTGATAACAAAATGACAGCAGTTACCTATAAGATTCACAAAAGGAAAAGATGACGTATAGATAAAACATTAAAAAGATAATAAAATATGACAATGGATTTATGTTTGTTCGTTTAAATATAAAAGGAGTTTCATTGTTGTATGTATGATGCTTTTATTTGTACAAGAGATTAATAGTCATTTTAAAGCAATCAAGTATTTCTGTAGATGAAAGAAGAAATTACTTTGTATTTTGCATGTACATACTATTATATGTACTTACATGTTAAATATAGTTAAGAACAGAATTAAATCAAGAATTTAATCACATTCTTGCTTAATTTATTATGAAGACTTTCCCCATAATCATTTAACCATTAGTTAATCAAAATGTAGGCCTGGATTAAATCATCCACTATCAATACTTACTCAATACCTCTAAAATGGGTCAAAAAAATTCTCTAGGACCTAGATTCTAAGTTATTCTTAATTACTTTACAAAAAGTGTATAAGTATATAGTTTTCTAAGCGTCACTATTTTCTTTCACACTTTTTAACTACTTGTGAACTAGAAATGAATTTCTTAACGGAAACGTAAACAAGTTACGGATTATTAACGGTATATTCTCACATGATGTCAGATACCGTATCAATCGACATGGCATAGGCGTGTTCTATTGGGACTTTAAATTAATATTCAATATGCTCGCGTGAGTTAATTGTATCTTCCGTATTGTTGTATACGATTTTTTTTATGGAAATGTTCAAAGAAAACATTTAAATAATGTCTTTTAGTTTTTCTTTATAACAGTATTGGATGTTTTTAACTTAGAAAATCTTAACTGCGAATTAGACAAAGATTTTTTTTTGGCAAGCCATTCTGTTTCTCATTTTACTCCCATTTAACAAAAATGAGAGCACATGCTCAACTCCACACCCGTTGTTATCTGCTACCATTCGTACATGGACATTGCATGTTTTTCCAAAACTTTTATTTTTCTTTATTTTGTGTAAGTTAAAAAAAAATCAAGTTCACTCAACTCAGGTTCTCTCTCGTAAGTGCAATGTTGTACTAAGAAATGACTGAAGTAAATAAATAGATCGTCAGCATTGTCTCACGAACACAAACGGCCAATCGCGATAGCGTTGTTTCTATTTCAATTCTGATTGCGATTTCTTCATAGCTATGCGGGTTGTCCACATTTAAATATGATTAAAACAACTTTACGCTGTACATGTCAAAGATGTCATTTCCCAATGTATATAATTAAGAATTTATTCACATTCCTAGTGACTCAACACACGATTGTTGTAGGTTTGATTTCTCTGGGAGGGACTATTTATTTCTTAAAGTGTATTCATTGTTGACACGAAAAAATTCTAAAAATGGGCGAAAAAAGGAAGAATAAGGAGATTTTTATGTTATTATTCTTGTTTGCTTTGCACAATATAAGAGATCCTTTAAATTGAACACTTATTTAATTCAAATTATTTATTTACACGCCTCTGTTCACTTACCATAATGTCCTCGAGGAAATCTTACTAATATGCTTTCTTATCAGTGTTAAATTGCATACATTTTATATATGTATCTATAGGTAAATTTATACTACGAAATTTGACTCACAAAATTATTGTCCATCTCGAATTTGACCCTACGACCTGTAATTACTGTACCTATGTTATAAAAAATATGTCATATATCAGCACCAAGACCTGAAGGCACAAAGTGTGTGATTATTTAATTATTTACTAGCACCAGCTAGCCCTAAACGATCATACATTATTCATATCGTATGTATGAAAGTGATAATTAATGTCGTCGTAACAAAGTAATATACTACTGATACTTTCCATGTTGCTATTGACTAGTGCAATTTTATTTTTTATATTCCATTTCACCATTGGTGAAGTTAGCTGAGAAAATTTCTCTATTCTCTATTTTTTGTCTATTAGGATATATTATGATAGCCAGTCTATACTTTTTCTAACCATACCAAAAGCAGCTTCTCGCTATATCCCACACACAGCAGGGTAGGCAAAGGGAACCTAGTGTTAAGACACTCCATCCGTTGAGTGGCGGAACTCAACGCCGCCTGGACATTAATTGGACATAAATTTAAATAAATATTTCATTTTCTCGAGTGGGAATTTAACCACAACCAGCCGCGTTTTTAGTCACAGTTTGTTCTCCTGCGCCACGACTGCCTCTTACTTTATATACTGACCATACCAAACTTTTTTAACTTGACGACGTAAACGAGCCGTCGTCGTGGCGCAGCAGCACGGTGTCTTACTGTTACCGCGAATCGCGATGGTCGCAGAATCGATTCCTACTCGGAGGAATGGATTATCCTTGCTCTGACAAGAAGATACACACACATAGAGTGTCTTAAAAATTGGACTTAAAAAGAACGCTAGAACAGTGTCCATAAAATATTTTTTAAAGATAAATGCTTTACTGTTAGTTGATAATTATATAACTAATATGACATTACAGTAATATTCATTTTTGATCTAAATTGTTTTTAGGTTGTTAGTTAAATCATATGAAATCATAATCCGAGACTTTACATGTTAAGATTAGAAACTAAAAATCGTGCTTATTTCGTTTCTAGGTCATGATGATTATTAATCGGTTTTATTAATAATCACGAGCTCGTTACTGATCTTAATTCGCATATATAAGGATACGCTACTTATATAAAGTTATAACAATGTAGAAAAAATGTATTAAAATACGATTTGAATAAAGTTTATGGCAAAGGAATTCAAGTTCCAGTCATAAAATAAAAGATAAATAAAACAATATGTCAATTTCAGAAATTATTTCTTTATTATTTTCTTTGTAATGTCTTACAATGAAATGTGTAGTTTTTTTTAGATTTATGTTCTAACCCACACATAGCAGTGTAGGTGTAAGGAAACTAATGTTAAGATACTTCAGTTCCTCACTTTCCGCCAAATTCTAGGCTTATTGAGTGTGGGAACCTAACGTCGCATTTTGCCTCGTCCCCAGAGTAAGGAAATAAAAATGTTAAATATTGTTTTTTTTCTCGGGTGGGAATCGAACCCACAACCTGTCGCGTTTACAGTTGCAGGTTTGTGGCCCTGCACCACTACTGGCCTCTTTTTTGTAATATTACAATTTTACTTCTGAATGGGGAATGAAGTGTCTTAACACTAGGTTCCCTCTGCCTACCCTGCTGTGTGCGGGAAACAGCGGGAAACTGATTTGATTATTTTTTTTTTATTTTTACAATTTTACTATCATGTTATGTTGTCGTATAGTGTTTATATTACCTTGATGATCTGTAAAGTGTGTTAATGATGTCTAATTTCACAAGCGAGTGCTTCCATCCAATGACGAAGTCTTGCTTAACACCTGTTCTGTGAGATGTATATTAATTTTTCAACAAATAACATGAATATAACAGTATTTTTTAAATATAGTAATGTAAAACGTTATACCTATTGTTATTTCTTTTTATTGATGTTTGAACGCGGGAAATACGAAAGTAAGGTTATACCTATGTAATTCTATTCTAATATTAATTCCTATTCTGTAAAATAAAAATCCTAGAGGATTTTTTATAAATATACCCGAAATTATTATTTTATTATTATTGTCTAGTTAAATAAAGCTAAATAGGTTGACTTAAATATCATAAGTTTCTCTTATGATCTCTTATCATCCGTATATTATAATATACGCATAGTATAATATTCTTATTTTATTAATATAATACTTATGTTACAAAAAATGTAAATTTATCCGAAAATTTCAGTCATGGAGAGCAGTGGAGACGGTTCCGTTCTAAAGTCCAAAGGCCTATACTCCAACCTCAAACAGTGAAAAAGTATGTAGCACCAATAGAACTCGTGACCGAGGACTTTATCAGATACATGGAAAACGCAAGAGATGAAAACGGGGACTTACCTCATGAATTTGATAATGACATCCATAGATGGTCCCTTGAATGTAAGTAGTACATAGTAAACAAGCTTTTAATAAAAAAAATCAGCTTCACGCTGTATCCCGAATGTAACAGAGTGAGACCGAATGAGACACTCCGCTCCCCACTTTCCGTCAAGTTAGCGGCCATTAACACGCAATGCCTCCAAGGCATTGCGTGTTAATGGCCGCGATTTGCCTCGAGACCAGGGCGAAGAAATAAAAATATTAAATATGTCCTTTTCTGGAGTGGAAATCGGACTCACAACTACGACGGAAAGAAAATTATGAACTATATATAAACACAAAACATGACACGAATAAAGAATGGGGCAATGTGTCATTTATTTATGTTATATATATTACACTTATTTTTAACTTCATCTAAACATAAAGATTGACAATGCAGTTAGTTTCTTATATAAATCAATCACGTTTTGTTGTGATCACATAATTTAAAAGGCGAGAAATACCCGTGAGCCATACAGTATTGTCCATTGTCTTTAGCTAGAACTAAGTCTATCTATTGAACATATTTTTTTTCTCCAGATCTTTTTTTATGAACGAAGGTTAGACTTTTTTATATTTAAGAAATTATAAAACAAATATGTGTTTCACATAATTATATGAAGGTTTTAATTTATTTGTCTTAACACTAGGTTCCCTCTGCCTACCCTGATGTGTGCGGGATACAGCGTGAAGCTGATTTTAATTTATTAATAAAAATAAATTAAAATCCTTTATTCATTTATGTGAAAGTAAGCACTATCACGTGTTAACTATTTAACCGATCAAATTTACATATATTTATAAGAGTAATGAAATTTTGAATGTAATTATTTTTTAAATAAAGCATGTAACCTTTTTTTGTTATTTGTAGCAGGCTAAGCAGAGGAAATCTGGGAACTTAGTATTAAGACCGTCCGTTCCTATTAAGACACTTCCGTTCTTTACTTTCAGCCGCATTCTGGAGGCATTGCGTGGTGAGTGGCGGAACTCAACGCCTCGCTTTACCTTGTTACTGGAGAGAACGAGGAAATAAGAATTTTAAATACTTAATTTCCTCAAGTGAGAATCGAACCCACAATCAGTCGCATACAGCCTCACGCTTGTGCCCCAATTCCACGACTGGCCTTAAGTTATCCTTTGTTACACAAATTTCAATATCATTATGCTAATCAGTGTAAGAAAGGTTATTAAACTAACTGTCATTAAATGACACCACGAAATAAAACTAGTAGGTAGTATAAAATACCATTCTTTCTACAGGTATTGGACGTGTAGCCCTCGACGTCAGACTTGGCTGCCTGTCCCCACAATCCACCAGCACTGAGCCCCAACGTATAATAGACGCTGCAAAGTTCGCGCTTCGCAATGTAGCCGTCTTGGAACTTAAAGCTCCATATTGGAGATACTTCCCGACGCCCCTGTGGACTAAATATGTTAACAATATGAACTTCTTTGTTGAGTAAGTATTAAAATTCGAATTTAGATGTATGTGGCTAGGTGATTGATGTGGAGATAAATTTATTTCAAGAAATTTGTATAAAACATGTTCTATTTAATTTTTAAAATTCATTTTTCAGTGGGAAAAAAAAATATTTGTATAGCTTTAGCGTATAGGTTAAAGCCATACAAATATTAGATTAAATAGATATTAGATAAATAAAGATATTCGATAAAAGATATTACATGAGTAAAACATAATTTTATAATATTTTCGTTCGTTCGGCTACTACGCTAAAAGACACGAAAAAGTCTTTGGAAAATTACCATGATTATTTTAGATATATGTATTTTTCTTATATTAGTCCTAATTCTTTAAATAACCTTACAGATTATGTTCCCGCTACATAAACGAAGCATTAGAACGACTCAAAACAAAAGACGTAACATCTGACAATGATCTCTCTCTACTCGAGAGAGTGCTTCAAAGTGAAGGTGATCCCAAAATTGCGACCATCATGGCGCTCGATCTTATACTTGTTGGGATTGATACGGTAATTTGAGTTTTTATATCAGTATTAATCACGATTTGAAGAATAACTATCAAAAATTAAATCAAATCAGCTTCACGCTGTATCTCACACACAGCAGGGTAGGCAGAGGGAACCTAATGTTAATACACTCCGTTCCCCACTTTCCGCCGAGTTCTGGAGGTGTTGCGTGTTGAGTGGCGGAACTCAACGCCGCGCTTTGCCTCGATACCAGTGCGAAGAAACGAAAGAATAAATATCTTTTTGTCTATTTCTTTGTTTATAGAGATTTAATTGGATTTTATTAGAAATCTAAAATATTTTTTCTTTTAAGACTAAAATGTATAATATTTGGGACAATCCGATCTTTGAAATTAGTCTTGATTTTTTTTTACATAAAAAATCATTATTACCATTCGAACCTGCACACGCTTTTCAAATAGGCTTAAAATTTTTTTTCACATAATAGGATAGGTAGTGTATTATATTTGTACTTTTGTTTCAGATATCTATGGCGGTATGTTCAATATTGTATCAAGCGGCAACAAGGACTAAACAGCAAGAGAAAATGGCGGAGGAAATTAAACGAGTGTTGCCAGACCCAAGTAAACCCTTGACTTACGCTGATTTGGACAAATTGCATTACACAAAAGCCTTTGTTAGAGAAGTTTTTAGGTAAATAAATATATTTTATAATTTCTAAGTCCTTGATTATCATTATATTAGTTTAGTAATAAAAAGCTATATTTTTTTTATCTAAATGTTTTTGTTTGACGTTATCGGCTGCCCTTACGAAATATGTGAAACATAAAACAATATATACATTCACAATACCTATATGGAATTCTTTGGGTAATTTTTGCTTCATATCCCACTACAGGGTTAATAACATTATAATTTATTCTTTATCACACTGCTAACTCTACTACGAAACTCGTTTATAATTCTAGAATTATTTTTTAGTTAAGCTTTACAGTAGGTACTTGTAAATCCTTAATTGTTGTTGGTGTGCATTTGAAAGAATAGAAAAAGTTATAAATTCGTAGTTATCTTAATATAAGTAAGTAAAAAGTTTGTATTTTTTTATATATTTTATGTAAACTGTATATTTTATATTTCAGAATGTATTCGACAGTTATCGGAAATGGTAGGACATTACAAGAAGACGATGTCATTTGCGGATATCATATTCCGAAAGGAGTTAGTATTTGATTATTATTATATCAAGCGCTTTTATTTTTAGCATGAAAATGAACTATTATCAGTTTTATATTTTATTGTAAATATTTTTTAAAGATATCTTTTAAAGATAAGATATTTAATAAAGAGATCTATATATGTATAAAACATATAGTAAATATACATTTAGTACATATACTATACTGTTAAACAAAAAAAATACTTGCAGAATATCTTTTACTTTAAATCCTTTTTTTGTAATTTCAAAACAAAATTTGTTAGTTTTTAGAGAACCTAATAAGGATTTTAGGTATTTATTCTGTATATAAGTTTCTACAATTAATATTTACAAATATATTATTTCAGGTGCAAGTAGTATTCCCAACAATCGTAACGGGTAACATGGAGGAGTTTGTATCAAATCCAGATGAGTTTAGACCAGAGAGATGGCTCGAGGATGGCAGATTGCATTCCTTTGCATCTCTACCTTATGGGTTTGGAGCGAGGATTTGTTTAGGAAGACGTTTTGCCGATTTGGAGATACAAGTGCTTTTGGCTAAGGTTTGTTGTTTTTTTAGTTCGAATTTAAATTTAGAATTTAAAATTACAATAATTCCAGAAGTAGAAGACTTGGATATAGCCTGTAAAAGATGATTTATAATCGTACGGTCGCTCTTGCAGTGTCCTATAGAATTAAAATTTGTTGATTTTTTTTGTGTAGTGTTTAATATATTTTGTTTTGTTTTTTTTTATAGATAAATAGGATTTTTTTTAAAGAACTAATTTTGATTTTATTAAAATAAAATTTATTTTTTAATGCCATTTTTATGATATGAATCGATTAAATCGTTACACATTTGTTTTGATTCAGGATCGAATCTACAGACTAAGGCTTGTGAAGTCATTTATGGTTTAAACATTTTCAGCCTCAATTTTTCGTGTATTCATTTATTATACAATCATATTAAAACAAATGTATTGGTTCACAGCTTCTTCGTAGATATCGTTTGGAATACCACCACGAGCCACTCGAGTACGCAGTGACCTTCATGTACGCACCCGACGGACCACTACGTTTGCGAATGCTTGAACGATGAACAAATATAACATGATTAAATTATAATATAAAATAATATTAATTATAAATATATTGAAATTGATAAAAAATGTATAATTGTATCGGAGAAAATGGACAAAATTGGAGCCTATCTTGACATAGTTGTAGCTAATATATTGTATATGTATTTAAGTAAACGATTCTTGTAATTCTTTTATATTTTCAATAAAAATCTAAAAAAAAATAATAATTTCGAAATTAAGATACATAACTTGTCTGTAATTTGCCAATGTCGGAATTAATTAGAAAATATATATATTTTGTATAAATAAATGTATATAAATAAGAGTTGCGTTTGTTTTCAATATCTAGATACGTATATATTATCGAACAAAAATTCTATACAATAATCTCAATTGCATAAAAAGTAAAATAGCGTTTTCTTATGTTCTATTTGGCTGCCGCTATATTGCAATTTGCTATATCAATATAAATAGGTGAAAAGCATTCTTATTCTTATTTTGAAGGAATTATTATTCTTAACATTGTATAAGTACCTATTACTTAATTATTCTTACATTATCCCGCTATATATTTCAATCATTGTGCAAAAAAAAGAGTAGTAATACAAAATTTCTGCTAAATCGGTTTAAAATTTAATTATAGAATAGCATTTGACCTACACATGAAAAATAATATAAGTTAAGGATTAAATTGATAAAAAAAAAACAGAACGTTACTATTCATGATAAGTCTCATTTAGTCAAAGAAAACTGTGTTTAAAAAACGGCACAAGCGCAAGTCGGGCTTGCGCACCGAGGGTTCCGTACAAAAATTAGAGGTCTCGAGTTTTTTCTTCAAGCTTAGCTTAGCTAAAGCCGTTTCATCGGTTACCTCACTCGAACTAGCGGCTTACCAAATATTGCCCCCCATTTGAGGCTATTATTTTTTAGGATTTAACCACAAATTTATTAATTCCAGATTTTTTTATGAACTAGTACTACCTGTAGATGCTGCTAAATTTTATAATTCTAAGTTAACCGGTAGTATCTACCCTATTAATTTTGATTCTCTTTATAGTGTCGAAACAAGCGTTTTTTGCTATGTAAATGATCATATCTTTTGTCAGTTAATGTAGAAATACGTATTTTTTCTGGAAACAGACGGACAACAGAGTGCTCTTATAAGGATTCCTTTTTTCCTTAACATGTACGGAATCCTAAAAATCAAAAATGTACACAACTGAAATTTTGTACGCCGTTACAAATAAAGTATAAAAATACCTTAGATCCTATGTGTATTTGATACATTGGTTCTAAAACATTTATTTCTAGATTCCAGAACACTTAAGTTAACGTTATGTTTACATATATGCATATTTGTATTTGCTTATATTATTTCGTTTTTATTATATTCACTATCGAATACGCATATCATACATCACAAAAAATCTATTTAAACCAAAAAAATTACACGAAAGTTTAAAATACAACACAAAATAAGAACGTTAATAAATACTAACTAGGTACTAAAAGATTTTGCAACATCCTAACTAAAGCCGTTTATCTTAAACATCAGTAAGAGTTTACTCTAACGCAATATCCGCTGCGTGCTATATCATTATTTATACGAAGTACAAATTACATTTTAGAATTGTTTATTGCCATTTTGCACATGATATTAAGGTTTCGTAGAGAACGAACCAAAGAAACTCGAAGCCGTTGTGTCGCAGTGACACAAGCGTGTGATTGTAAACGCGACGGTTGTGAGTTCGATTCCTACACGAGGGGTTAATTATTTATTATTTATTAATATTTTTATTTTTCCGTTCTGGTAACAAGGCAAAGTGCGACGTTGAATTCCACCACTAAAGACGCAATGAAAATGAAAAATTTAATTGAAAAATTTTGGAAAAGTGAAAAAGTTACCGTAGTGTCTTAATTAACCTCTACCTAGCCAGCTACATATGGAATACAGGGTGAACCTAAAAAAAGACACTGTTAAATAAGACTACTCAATGATTTAAAGATTACTTATTATTGCACTGTTTAAGCAGTATGTACTGAAGAAGTCATGCCCTTGTAACATCTTTATTACTTTATTGGATTTATTTATTAACTTTTAAAGTAAAGCCAAAAAAAAAATCAAGTGAAAAATTTTGTATTACATCATGATACTCATTTAAATATTTAGTATATAAAGACGCAATGTATGTGGGCTTTAGCGTTTTCACACGCACGTCGCGCACCCACTAATAATGTTTGGCTTTTACAAATATTTGATCATAGATTAAATAACATTGTCCATCCTATTTGTAAAGCACATTTTTCGTTTAGTTTGTAAAAGATTTTAACCGTGGCGCGATGGCGCGTTTGACTGTAAACGGGATTGTTGTGGGTTCGATTCCTACAACCAGTGGCGTTCGAGTGTCTTAGCACCCTACCATGTGCGGGATACAACGTGAAGCTGATTGTAATTTTAATTCATTGTGAGCTAGGGTAAGGGACACAAGGGACCCGGATGTATTACTACATCGCCGACGTAGTAATTTTAAAGATTGCGTTCCGGTTTCGTATCCACATGCTTACTTGATATATGTTAGTGTGAAATTTCGCGAAGTCCTATTAAAATTTAATGTAAGCCTAAATGAGCTTAAAGCTTTTAATAAAATGAAATTGTCAGTTTACGAATTAAATAATATTACAAAGTAAGACGTTTTATAAGTCAAACTAGCGGACCCGGACGCGGCTTCGCCCGCTTAAACTTTACGAATGCTTATAGATATATTTAGGAAATTGTTTGTGAAAATATGTAACTAATTTAAATAAAAAAAATATAAGTAAACGTAATCATAGTAAAATATTAATAAAAAAACTAAACAAAACCAGCTACATTATTAATAATTTTATCTCTTTCTGTCTTTCTATTTCCCCTAGCTAATATCCAGAATAACTGAACTAATTTTTATTGGACTTTCAGTGGTCGATTTTACTGATTTACCCGGGAAAAATTTTCCTTGCGCGCGTACATAGATACTATATGAAATAACTAAAGTCCTTTCTACATTAAATATGATAAGTTTTGCGAGCAATATCAAATAAAATCCCAGAAAACTAAAACCATAATTTATTAAGTGTATAACAACGGTATAGATAACCATCCAACCAAGATGAAATAACCAACAATTCTCTCCTTAATACTTAAATAATATTACACCGATGCCGCGCAGGGCCGCAACTTACACCACACCAAGAAATTTATGAAAATCTAACTAATCTGCTCCTCGAATAAGCGAAGAACCAAAGAAAAGTATAAATTAATTATAAACAAGATCGGAAGAGC
>JAATLQ010033274.1:0-17222 GCA_013421005.1 Heliconius erato x Heliconius himera | reverse complement strand
AAAGCGTGGATCTGGTTTTAACTTTGTGTGAACCGATTAAAATAAAGTCCAGTCCAGTTGAGGCCAGTCGTGGCGCAGCGGCACGAAGTGCAAGCACTCGAGGAGATGAAATATTTACTTAAATTTATATTTCCATTTCTTCGCTCTGGTGTCGAGCGAACGAGAACACGAAAGAACGAGAACACGCAATGCCTCCAGAATTCGGCAAAAAGTGGGGAACGGAGTGTCTTAATACTAGGCTTCCTCTGCCTAACCTGCTGTGTGAGGGATACAGCGTGAAGCTGATTAAAATAAAACTAATATTAAATTGCCAAAATGCAAACAAAAAAGGATTTAAATCGGTTAAGCCGTTTCTGAGATTATCGTGAACAAATTCACAGACAAACAGACAAACTGACCAAGTTCTATTACAATGTTAATTGTAATATCTTCCATGTACAGCCACCGATGAGTTGGGATTTTATTGTAAGTATCGATAAGTTGTGTTTTTATTTCAAAAATTCAAGTGAAGATTCTCATGGGAGGTACGAAAATGTGACCTAAAGTTTTAATAAATTTCTCATTAAAAATCTTCATTGCGTTGCAAACATACATTATAGGTATATCAAAACACGAACATAATTCAGTGTGTTAATTAAATAATTTTGTGGTTTAAGCGGGCGAAGCCGCGAGCGGGTCGCTAGTTACTTAATATTATAATAATTTAGAACCTTATTCTTATGGCTTCTCTAATAACCCAATGTAACCTAAGAATGCTAAAGGACGATTTAAGCTTCTTATCCTTTCTCTTAATCACGTATAAAGCCTTACTGTGTGTTATTTAGAGATCTTGAAATTAAGAATTTCTTACAATAATATAATAGTTAAAAATGTACATATATTGAAAATGTTAAATGTATTTTTAGTTAAAATAAAATCTCTATATATAATAAGACAGTAAAAATATTGTGTCTGTACATTTAGTCATATTGACTGAAATGGATAGCGGGACACTTATAAAGAATAATAGAAATCAAAAATATTTTTTTTTAATTTCTTGTCTGTCTGTCGATATGTGTGGTCAGATTTTTCTTTGAAAGTAGTGTGGTTCAGTTCATTTACTTAAAACTTTCACCAATTCATTTGTTTTAACTTTACTTAACAATCAAAGTTTTTTCATCAAAATCGGTTCATTAAAAAAAAAGTTATCGTCATTTGAATGAACTCAAGGCATTAGTTTGATTGCGAATGTTATTTAGGAATCGCGCTGGTAAGATTCCTGGCTAAAGGATGACATTCGAAATGTCTTGGTTATATGACTGTTGATAAAAATATATATTTTAGAAGCACTATTATATAATATTTTATACAATAAAGTAAACAAAATTGAATTTTTAGTGGAGATTACCTTCATAAATCTTATCAGTTAAGTTTAAGTCGTAATTAATTCAACACAGAGATACAGAACGATTTGATATTGGAAGAAATATCAAGTTAATACAAAGATTATTTGGTTCGTTCGTTCGTTTGAAATAAATCTATATAAAAATGCCTAAAAACATTATTTCTACGTATACACTGTAATAACTACATATTTACAAATTATACATTTAGCTAATAATATATGTAACAAATTTAAAAACTGTACAGGAGTTAATATGCAATTATTACAGTAATTTTACAAAGAATATTATGAATCATTATCCAAATCAATAATTTAACTTTTAAGGCTGTTTCTGAAGTAGTACATTAAATTATTAACGGACATCAACACATTTAACAGAGTTTTAAAAAACATAACATACGTAAAAAGAATAGTGTTACAAAAATATATACCTATAATAAATAATTAGCTTTATGTATATTTTATGAATATCAAATATCTACATTGGTCGTATTTTTTAGTTCGAAACAATCAAAAATTCTTATAGAAATTACGATAATGCCGTAAATTAAAGTAATAAAAAATCATACTAGAAGTCATTTTAGTTGCAATCAATTCTGCTTATTAAATCAATAATTATGTAGTTTAAGCGGGCGAAGCCGCTGGCGAGCCGCTAGTTATATTTTTTTTCTTATTCTAAATTAAAAAAAAAATACTTGAACGCCCTTGTCTTTATTAATTTAGTACACACGTTTTTTTTACCATTATATATAGCAGTACATTTGAGTTCAACCTAGGCTAATGAACTCCGCCACTTAAGATGCAATGCCTCCAGAATTCGGTAGAAAGCAGTGAGCGGAAATGTCTTAATGGGAACGAAATATATTAACACTAGGTTTTAAAGTTCCCTCTGCCTGCTCTTCTATGTGCGGGATAAAACATGAAAACAAACACGTTAAAAATTAGACTCTGTAATAATTTCTGATTATGTAAGAACCTAATTGCGACAACTTTACTAAAAGTAAACATATCAAAATCCCTTGTCTATTCCACCATATCATAAAATAAGCTTCTGTCGTAAATCAGTTACATAAGTACGTATATAAGTACGAGATTACTTCTAGTTGCTAGGCAAAATGGAATAACATCTTTCATTCTCTAATCCCTTAAGAAATGAAGGAAACGTAATATTTAAATATATTTTATTCAAGTCGTATTATTACAAGAAATAAATTAAATTAAATCAGTCCCACGCTGTATTCCGCACACACCAGGGTAGGCAGAGAGAACATAGTGTTACGACACTTTCCGCCGAATTCTGGAGGCATTGCGTGCTGAGTGGCGGAACTCAACGCCGCGCCTCAATATTGATCGTATTATTACAGTATATGATTAATGGAAATTTTAGCACTACCAGCGCCTTGGACGAGATTTTTAAGGCCCTCTATTGCAATTCGCAATATAGCCATTGCCCTTTCAATAATGTATCATTAAGTATTAAATCATTTTCACGGTGTATCCCGCACACATTAGGGTAGGTAAAGGGATCTTAGTGTTAAGACACTCTTTTCTTAATTTTTCGCTCAATTCTGGGAGCATTGCGTATTGAGTGGCGGGACTCAATGATTTGCTTCGACACTAGACACAAAAAATATATATATATAATATTTAATTTCCTCGAGAGGGCATCCAAACCCACAACCTGCCGCGTTTACAGTCACACACTGTGTCCCTGCGCCACGACTGGCAGGCAACACTTCAGTTAACCTTAATAACAATAACAAAAAATATATAGAAAATTGAATTTCATGTACTACAAACAAAGCTTTACAATTTAATAATTGTCTCAAATGAAGTCGTTTTATTAAAAAGTAAACTGAACCGTATCTCACTGCTGGTGGTCATGTCAGTAATCTCCTTCATTTGTGAAAAAATAATAGGCCCTTAACGGAGTACCGCAAGAATAAGACCTAATTAGTACGATAAAGCTAGGATCTAATATAAGCAATATTATTTTGCGTCGAGATAGATGAAATGCCCCACTCGAGCCTATAATTATACTTAAACTATTTTTATATCTCCGTTCTGATAACAAGGCAAAGCTCGGCGTTGAGTTCCACCACTGAACACGCAATATTTCGAAAATTCGGCGGAAAGTGATGTTATGAGTTCTTAACATTAGCTTCCATTTGCTTATTCTTCTTGTGGGATACAGCGTGAAGTTGTAAAAAATTATCTCCGCTCTAATAAGACAACGTGCGGCGGTGTGTTTACTATTGAAATGTCTCGAATTCGATACATACACAGCTTTTGCATAGCGTAAAACTAATTGTTTTGAAACAAGGTTCCCTCTACTTTGACTACAGAAGCGTTTTGTTTTTTATTCATATGTATATTTTTATGCAAAATATATTTTAAATAAAGAAAGCGATGTGTATTTTTAAAACTAAACAGTATTTATTAACTTTACATAAATCACTCTATGAATCTCTTCTTTAATAATAATCTTAAAAAAATTACGAAATCAACTTCATTTATATTTAACACTAAATATTTTGAAAATTTACTATTATTGTTAAATTATTAATTTTTAAGTAAAAATTATTTTTTTTTAATTTTTACTATTATTGTAATCAGTCTAGGGAATACAAAATACATTCAATGAATGAAAATAAAATTACACAGTTTCAAAATTACTTCTTTTTGAGAAAAAAAAAACATTATGAGAAAATAACATCTAGAGACTAGCCAACTGCGCTTCTGACTTAAAAATGGTACATCAGTCGGAATAAAAGAAGCGTGGTTTTTGACTCCTTTGATATATCTGAGCAAGTACTCTCATGCTAAATTATTTTCAGGAAGGCGGATAAAGGGACTTTTGAACTAACGAAGATAGGTCGTGCTTGGACTTATTTAATTTGCCTTGCAAACCACTCTGGTATTAAATGGCATATAGAGTAAAAGCTTATATTTAAAATGTAGATAACCGTGTTTTTTACTTAATATTAACTATATGTTATTACTTCGCTGATATCAATCAATATGACGACATTCCAAACACTATGTCACTGTTTGATTGACAAATAAAAAATGGACAGAGCATTTATTACATTCACTTCTTTTTAACAGTCAAACTGGAGATATATAAATATTTTTATAGTAGACATCGACCCCATGTTACTAAACTAAAAGATTTTTTTTCTTTTTATACATATAGCGCTCTGTGTCACAAGCAAAACAATTATTTTATATAATAGCGTTTCTGTCTGACAGGCGGTTGAGCGCAATAAATGATGATGACTGGCAGAGATCGGATAAACGGCGGTAGATAAAGATTTTTTGCGTACTTCCTTTTTATTTTAATATGAAATAAATAAATCTAAATTTGAATAAAGATTCGGATAGGACTCGCTGTTATTGTTTCTATTATAGAATAATATAGTGATGTAATTAGATTAAGTTTAATTGTAAAAAAATCGTACTTTCTTCACTCTAACTGCACCCTTAATGGCTCGTTATAGTTTGAATGAATTTCACTGTTTACTTACAATATAATAAGAGTTCTATAGAATTTAGGCAGAGTAACATGCATAGAAAATAAAAAAAAAACGAAAGATATAATGACGGGAAGACAGACACATTCGACGGAAAGTGGGAAACTAGCTCCAAGAGGTTACATAAGTAGTATTATCTAAAAACATCCAGAACAGATGACCACGTCAGAACAAACATCTGGATAAGCGCGGACTTTTATCACTGCGCGAATAAAATTGTCGATAAACATTACCTCGTCAATACGCTTGTTTGTTGTGTTTGGCGTGTTTTCAAATAAACTTTAATGTAGATGTTGAATGAGAGGACATTGGGTCTATTTTAGATGTAATGACCCTTCATAATGAGGCCGTCCGTCGTGGCGCAGAGGTATTTGCGGGTGTAATGTGAAGCAGAAAAAATATAATTGTTAGAATTGAAGTTAACATAGAGCTTAGAAATTTAATTAATCTATATATATAAAAGGACTAAGGAAGAAGGAAGGTATTGTTCTTAATTTAGGGTTTTATTTAGTGCATTTTAAATGAAAGTAAAGGTGATTTAAAGAAATCATCAGAAAACTTTTACTTGCTCATCTTGGAAATGTTATCAATATATTTATCAAGTCGACAGTAACTGTTTTCCATTAGAAAATTTGTTCAACTCAACTCAAATGACCAGTTAATTTATTTGAAACAATTATGTAAATATTACTAAAATAGACCGTTGCCAAGTTGCCAGCGGCGCGCCGTTTAGTTCCTACTTTATAACATAAATTTCCGATTCGCTCGATTCTTTCCATTGAATATTAATCAGCTTAAACGAACTTACAGACGGTAGTTGAAGAGTTTTGCAATAATGCAGACATTCCCAACGTGTTGATAGAATACCTAAGGGAAAATAAATTTAAAATGTTATTTTAGTCTCTATTATTTTAATTTAAAAATTTTATCTATGTATCTTCGTTGTGTCACAATAGCAGGGTAGGCAGAGGGAACCTAGGAATCTAGCCAAAACACTCCGTTTCCCGAAAGAAAACGATCTTTCATTCCTGGGAGTACGGTGAATTGAACCCATAACCTTGACCTTGCGCCACGATGGCTTCAAACTTAAATCGAAAATGCTTAAAACACCTGCAAACACCTCTAGCACTTATCGCTACTCAAACACTCACACTCGGTCCACTCTACAAGTGATTGAGTGACACTTGAGTCACGTTGAATCATTTTACACATTTACTGTTTAAAAACATTTGTTTTTTTTATTTAATTTAATATTTGAGTAGATGGTAGCTAATTTGGAATTTCAATGTATGAGAAGAATGTATAAAAAATGTATGAGAGTAGGCAGAATCTACTATTAGATAGGGAATCTAGTGTTACGATACTCTGTTTCCATCTTTTCGCATATTTTTCGAAACATTGCGTGTTAAGTCGTGGAACTCAACGCCGCACTTAATTTTGTTACCAGTGAGAATTGAACTCACAACCATTGCGTTTACAGTTAAAGTGATGAATTAAGTCTTCAGTGATATGTACATTATTGCATTAGACTATTTGGCAATAAAGTCCTCGTGGCATGTTTAAAATGTATCTAGGCGTACAATAGTTATGCGTTCGATTTTTACCTGGGAGAATATTTACTTACGGAGTGCCTACGTAGAATGTTATTAGGTACTTTCTCTCTCTCTCTCTCTCTCCTTATATTTGAAATACAATTAAATCTAAATAAAAACGGGGAATTCTATAATAATATTTTTTTATTATATAATAATAATAATTTTAAAAATTAAAATAATAATATTACATTAATTTTCAAAACATGTTTTGCGTATCTTCAGAGATTACAGCGAACATAACTTCACTTGAAGTTTAAATAGGAAAATTCTCTCAGCTAGGGATATATTATAGGGTACATTAGTAATTATTAAGATTTGTTTTATAATAAAAGAAAGAAAAATAATGTATTCTTATTGTACTTCGAAAATATCTGTGACTGCTTTTTACGTATAAAATGGAATAGAAAATATTATTGAGATCTGTAGAAGTTTTGCGGTAACAAATATCATCGGTAACTTAAAACGTTTTTACAAAAAAGTAATTCTGCAAACTATCTTTTATATAAAAATCTCTGCCATCGGAACTGAAGCGATTTGTAAAATTTCAAGCTTTTCAAAAGCAGAAGCCGTAGTGGCGCAGCGGCACGTCATCTGGCTGTTAACACGTCTGATGTGGATTTATTTCCCAGTTGAAGATTTTTTAATTAGTAACAGCACAAAGCGCGGCGTTAAGTTCCGCCATTCTACACGTAGTGTGTGTATTACATATTTAGGAAACAAATTATCACATGCAAATTTATTATTTCAAACGATTTATTTAAAAATGTGCCGAAGTAAATATCTTATACAATTTTGATAGCCGAAATATTTAGACGTAAGATTGAAATGCACGTGTTTACTGTACTCCGCGATGTTTAAATATTGTAGGCAGATGGAAACGGTATCAATCATTCGAAACACAAAATAAACAATGCCTTTTGACGTTGGAAATGGGAAGAGGAAGCGCATTGCTTGAATATTTAGTATTGATCTAAAAAATAAAGTCTGTATTAGTTTTTATTTCTAACTACATTCCATACATTTCAAACATTTCTGACCTTTAAAACATAATATGGAAACTGGAAATGTTTACACACATGTTCATATATTTGATAAAAAAAGAATCTCGAATCTTTTATGAAGTTTCAATATTAAAAAAACTCACTTGAAATCCTAGAATCGAGATTTAGTCATTTTTATGAAGCTTTGCGTTTTCCCTATATAGGAGAGAATGTGAAATTAGTCCTAAAACACTGTACTTCCCAAGGAATTTAACGCCGCTCTTTGTCTACCAGAGCTGGAAAAATGATAATCATTTTTGAATATATTCATTCTCCGGAGTGGAAATCGAATCTACAATAATCGCGTTTACAGTCCAACGCTGTCTTCAGTCAAATTTCTACTTATAATGGTAATAAAAAAATATTTTTCCATAGCTTGGTTCGTTTAAAAACTTGGCAAGCTTCACAATGTTTCGAGTATCAAGTGTGTACAAATCCGGTACACGTCTTTTCCATCACAAGATAAAGTGCGTTTGAGATGCACTCGCTTTCTTGCATCCGATGAGTGATAGCTCTAATGCATTTTTTTTAATGTTGCCAATGATTTTCTTATACATTGTTATAAATTTTGTCTTTTTTTTTTGCTTCACGCTCTATCCCGCATATAACAGGGTAGGAAGGGAACCTGGGAACTTAGTGCTAAGGCACTCTGTTACCCGCTTTCCACCAGTTATCCAAACATTGCGTGCGTGGTGAAACTAAAAGTTTCGCTTTTTCTTTTTACCAGAGCGGGAATCGCACGTTGCGTTTACAGATTTACACTGTGCCACTCCACCACGATGGCCCCCTAATTATTCTCATTTCCCATGGTGTGCTTAAATGCTTAAATTTGCTTGGAGTTTCTAAAATTTGCTCAATATTTTTTTTTCTTGCCCCTGCATCTCGACCTATTTGTGGGATTTCTTATTTTAATATGGAAATATTAGGTTATTAACATAATTATATTCATCTTTATGATATATGAACTCTACTATTCCACTTTCTGAGATATTACAAGTTCAGTGGCGGAACTGAACGCCACGCTTCCATATAATATTTTGGTGGCATTATTATTACAATTTTTGACTTTTCAATTATACAGTAAAGTATATACTGTTGTCTAAGAGTGAAAACGCAAAATATATAGCAAATTAAGTAAGTTCCGTTTCGTAAGTTTAAATCACACGTTTAATTTTTTTGTCCTTTCATGGTTCCATGAACGAGGACGTTTGATATTATTTTTTACTTAATATAAACGTCCGTTAACTACCCAATTTTGAGAAAAATGCAATGTTAACTACATAAAAAAAGTGATACTATAAAGATTCAGATTTTATCTTTTTCAGATACGGAATAAGCAATAGCAAACACCGATGAAAATGCGAATTGTATTCATTAGATATTTCCGCATCTATTCCGTAACAAACATACATACACGCACAGCAACAATAGCTTTATATTGACAATTTATTACATGCATATAATATTTATTAGGAAACAACCAAAAAAGGCATCCCTTACATTAATATTGATCGCTTATACATACACACGTACACGTACACATTGTTCAGATATAGAGACCGTGAATCACGAGATATATCATTTTCTGACTCTGAAACACGCGAGTTACTTATAATTTTACAAAAATAATTGTAACAGGGTGTGGCAGGCTGTGGGAACCTAGCAACCTAGTGTTAAGACACTCCGTTTCCGCCTAATTATCGAGGCATTGCGTTTTGAGTGGCGGAAATAAACGTTCCGCTTCTTATTGTTAACAGAGCGGGGATATATTATTTATTCATTTCACTGAGTGGAAATCGAACTCGCACGCGTTGCGTTTCCAGTCATACACAGTACTACTCCACTACAGTGGCCACTTATCATTCCCATTTTTCATGCTGTGCTTAAATACATACATCTTAAGCACAACCTTCCAAAAAAAAACATTATGATTCGCTTTAAAAAGTAATTTTTACATTCTTTTTGACTTTTTAAAAGAAACATATTCCATGTTTAAGAACCATATAGCGTATCAAGATTGAATGCGTTATAAATAGCCCAGACCTACATTGAACTTAGCTTTGATACGTGCCTATGTATGTAAGAAAGCTAAAGAGTATAAGTATGTATGACTCATATTTTTATTATAGTTTATGGTACAACACTTTACAGAATAATTTAATCTCGCATAACTTATTAAGAAAGTAAATATTTACTAACAATAATATTTGGAAAAATACTATATTTTAAACAAATAATCGCGTGGAATCACCAGTAGTGGTTGAAGGAAGGTTCTATAACCTATCAAGATTAAATCTGTAATAAATAGCAAAGAACTACGTTGAACTTAGCCATGATACGTACCTTTATAAGTAAGTTAAATAGTATATGTATGTATGACGCACTTTTCTATTGTAGTTTATGATACGATACTTTACGGACTAATTTATTCTCGTATAACTTTTTGAAAAAGTAAATATAATAATATTTTTTTTTTGCTTTATTATCTCATTTTTAAACCCTCGAGAATTTGGCGGACAGTACAGAAGAGTCTTGATCGCAATGGAGTGTCTTAACACTAAGTTCCATGTGCCTACCCTGATATATATGGAATACAGCGTACAGTTAAAAAAATGTTTTACATTGAAGGATAGACGCAAAGAACCTAGAGTTGAGACTCTCCGTCCTCCACTTTCCGCCCGAATTCAAGACATTGCGTTTTGGGTGGCGAGATTCAACGCCGTGGTTTGTTTTTGAGTGTCAGTAAAAATAATTCGAGCCTCATATGGAAGTTAGATCCTAAACGTTCTTTACATGGTTGTGTAACATATAAAATTATTTTAAACTAGCGGCCTGCTCGCGGCTTTGCCCGCTTGAATTACATGATTATTCATTTAAGAAATATAGATATTACAAACAGCCCTAATTATTAATTAATTGATTTGGATAAGTACTCACGATATTCTTTGTACAATAATTTATATTAGCTCCTGTATAGTCTTTAAATTGGTAACATATATCAATAGTTAAATATATAATTGGTATACAGAATATACATAGAAAGCACGTTTTTAGGCATTTTTATATAATCTATAAAATAATCAACATTTTCGGTCAAGTTCAAGTCGTAACCATGCCCCGAGAGTTTCGTACCAGTTTCATGAATATATACACCAAAAGCACCAAAAGAATAACTAATTAAGTTGTCATTTTGTCTTAAATTAAGTACAGATTAAAATTTGTACCTAATGGTTTTTTTCTATGACACAAATACAATAAATATTCACCATATTTTTTATGGGCACCATGAAAAATTGGTGTGATGTAAATGTTGTTTTTTTTTATGTCAATAAAATTATTTATCTGAATGAGAGTGGATTATTCAATACAATTCAAAATTTGCTAAAGTACATACAGCAAAACTCAGCACAGACTTTTTTTACTAAAATATAGAAATTTAAGTCGAGTCGAGTCGAAATCAATGATCTCAAGGTGCATCGGCACAAGCGTGTGACTATAAGCACGGCAGGTTGTGGGTTCGATTCCCACTTGAGAAAATTTAATATTTATTATTTTCATTTCTTCGGTCTGGTGTTTAGAAAAAGTGCTGCTCTGAGCTTGGCCGTTCAATACGCAATGTCTCCAGAATTCGGCGGAAAGTGGAGAACGGAAGTCCCCAGGCTCCGTCTGCCTAGTCTGCTATTTGCAAGATACAGCGTGAAACTAAAAAAAAAATTTAAATCCAGTAAGCCGTGATATTCGACTCTGTAAAAAATATATTTATATAGAGTGCACAGATATTAATAAAAATAAAATTTTATTCCTTTTGATAGTTTATATGTCAATTACGCAAAAACCTTTAGGCTTAGCAATTGTTATCAATTTATGTTAAAAAAAAAAAATTTTTTGTTCAATAATATCTCTTTGTATGCAATATCGCAGGCAAAGGCAGCTATAAAACGAATTTAAATTTATTCGAATAGTTAGTATATTTATTTGTTGTTACAATCTGTTTCTACGAATCGGATGTTTAAATGTAGCTTGAGCAAATGCTGATATTGAAATTGTGACTGGAATGGAAAAGGAAAATAAAGTATATATTCATAATACATATTATGCAACATTTAAAAACGCAGTTCTTTGGAAAACATATAAAAATTGGAACGTAGCGGAATTTCAACTCGCAACTTAGACAGTCTGCAAGAGGCGCGGATTCGAATCCTGCTACGTTCCATTTTATTTATCATTTTAGAGGTAGATCCAAATAAAGGTACGTATATTTCTGTCTGGGAGGATGATTGAGTCATCGTATTTCAATACCCATATATATATATATAAGCACCTAGTGCTTATATACAGGGTGGAAGTGTAAGCACCACTTTAAATGAAACCACAGTTTTACCTACTCTTTAAAAGCCTAATATAAATCAGAAAAATATAAATTCACAAAAATGAAAAAGTTATTTTTTCAAACAAAATAAGTAATAAAATTGTCGTTTTAAAATTAAACGCAAACATAAACCTATCAAAGGAATATCGCCGCACACGCCTCATTCCAAAATCGAGTCGTAGGTATTGGCGATAAAGTTCAAAGTTGTTTAACCTTTAGTAGTATTTTTGTAGTAGTAAGTGTTTACGTTATTGGGATCTATACGTAATTGCGTCACACGAAATACAGGTATGGATAAAAATCGTGAAATGAAAAAAAAATCCTACGTCCAAACTGTTGAGGCATCTTCATTAATTTCTTTAGGTATGGGTTTGAAATATTTTATCCTATATACTGTTTCCGTAAAGGGAACGCTGCCGCTTCCACCCTGTATATTGGCTATTGAAATAGTTCGAAAATAATATATGTAAAATTAAAACTTGCTAGTATAACGTATTTTGCTCCTATTTTAAACAACAATTAGGACGTCTCAAAGAAAATTTCATATGGAAAAATAAGACCTAAAAAAATAGCTTGACGTTTCGTCCTGCGTTGCAAGATAGGTAGAGACAAAATTATTAATAATTTAATTATTAAAAAATTATAATCCTATTGCATTTACAAAGTCTTCTCGTAGAAATGAGACAGAAGGTCTTCTTAATTGTCAACAGTTTGGACATCATCTTGATGAATGTCTTCTTTTAATAAGTCCTCGTCGTCAGTTGGCTCGTCGGCAGATGCTAGTACAGCTTTGATTTAAAATTTTCAGAGATACTACTTTTGTAAACTCATAATCAAAAAAAATATTTTCTTCCTAATTCTGAACTAAAATTATATCCCTACAAAAAAATTGTAAATAAGTTCATAATATTTATTTTTTAGCATTATGTGACTTTTCCAGAATTCGGCAGAAGGTGGGGAGCGGAGTGTCTTAACACTAGGCATTCTCTACCTACCCTGCTACACGCAGAATACATTGTGGAGCTTAAAAAAAATTACAACGAAAACTGAAAAGTATAATAAAAATATTGGAAGGTTTCTGACAAGATTCCACTTGATTGCTTTATTTTTCAAATAATGCGATCCGGCTTCTAGCGTTGCCCTAAACGAAATTTATTAAATATTGCCTTTTTTCATTACTAATTTGAAAATTGAGAAGATATGATTTTGCTTTGAACTTATAAATTACACTTCTAATTTGACTTGTTTTTTTTTAAGTGCTAGTTGAACGCTTCGTCAACGTCACGTAGACTGGAGACGGCGTGAAAGGATTGGCTTGTACAAATAAGATTAATAAACTGAGTTTAAATATTTCAAGTTGTATATATATATTTCTTTACTTTAAATGCTTTATAAGATTATTCACATATAAAAAGTATTTTAAAAAAACAATGAATCAGAATCGCAGTGAACCCAGAGATTTTGGATCCGATATTTACTTGAGAAAATAACTTTTTTTACATTCACTCTGTATCCCGCATATAGAAGAGTAAACAGATTGAACGGCGAAACCTAGTGTTACGACAATTCGTTTCCCACGTGTTGTGCAATTAAATAAAGAGCTTTATTTCAACCACAACGTTAAGAAAGTAAGTACAATAAGTGACGCCGTTTGCAGACGGATCGAACTTAACCGTTGCGTACAGACAGACGGTGTGACACAAAGGTAATATAATTATTATATGGTAATAAAGAAATATTGAACGAATTAAAAAAAATGTATTGCGACGGTAAGCTTATTCTGAGAATTAGCTTACCGTCGAGATAAAGCGCGGTTTTGAGTTCCGTCACATAACGCAATAGCTCCAGAATTCGGTGGAAAGTGGACAGATAAGTTTACTTAGTTATTAAATTGATATATAGATTTTATTAATTTTAATTGATGTGATCAAAATGTTATTTCCTTATATATAAATAATTTTTAAAGGCCAACAACGCACCTGTAACTCCTCTGGTGTTACACGAGTTCGTAGGC
Source organism: Heliconius erato x Heliconius himera (assembly GCA_013421005.1). Taxonomy (NCBI): domain Eukaryota; kingdom Metazoa; phylum Arthropoda; class Insecta; order Lepidoptera; family Nymphalidae; genus Heliconius; species Heliconius erato x Heliconius himera. The sequence continues at coordinate 3,287 of JAATLQ010033274.1, read as the reverse complement.
GCCAGTGATCACTTACCATCATCAGGTGACCCATACGCTCATTTGTCTTATCTTATATAAATTCTATAAAAAAATGCGGAATTAATATAATTTATTAAATTGTTTTATGTATAATTGGACAAGTAAGCGCGCTGATCACATTAAATATTTTCAATTGCAATTCAATTACAAAAAAAATATTTTCTGAATCAATTCGAATTCACACAAAATATATCTCATTTGAAGCAAAATCCAGCAACGAAGCAATAACGTTAACGTAACGTCAACATTCGTGACAACAAGAAATCCTAGTACTCCTTTACACTCTTTAAACTACTATATGTCTAATTTCAACTGTCTAAGTTCAGTAGTTCCGTCTGTGCGTCGTTTGTTTACCCCTCAGTTATGAAAGAATTTTATAAACTAAAATACTTTTTAGAAAATATATAAAAATTTTAACGTAGCAGGATTTGATTTAGTTTTCTTTCCTAAGTGTGGAATAACACTTAAAAAAATTAAAAAATATATACTTATTTATATAGATTACATATGTATGAAACTCTCCATGACCATTGAGATACTTCCTTTTCTCATTTTTCTTCGAGCCAAATTCTCTTAGCAACGATGATTGGCGGCGAAACTGTTGAGTTTCTACGTTTATACTGTCGAGATATCGATTCCACTTCACATGTTACCTTTAATCCTCACAAACTGTCGGGTTTATAGTCGCACGCTAGTGCTCCTGCGCCTATGTTATACTTTTGCCATTAAAAATTAATTGCATAGAAATTTAAAATGAGCTTCTCGCTGTATCCCGCACACAGCAGTGTTGGCCGAAGGAACCTAATGTTAACGGAGTACCCGTTCCACGTTTTTCGCCAAATTCTGGAGGCATTGTGTGTTGAGTGGTGAAACCCAACGCCGTCGCCGCCTCTAAAGAAGCAATGTACGTCCTCTGAGCAAAGAAATATTTATTAAAATAATAAATTTTAATAAATATTTTATTTCCACGAAAGGGCTTGTACCACGACTGTCCTTAAATTTATTTAGAAATAGAAAATATCAACGCTTAAAAAAACTTAATTGACATAAAAATGTCGTATACCTTAATTGTGTATAACTTAATTGTGTAAACATTTATCTAAAGAATATGAAACTGTAACCATTGTCAAATAATAATAGTTTCTAACTGTTTTACACATTGTAACCAAACAACATAGTCCAAACCAAATTCTTGTTCAAAACTAGGCGTGTCAATATAAATCGTGCAGAATAACGACCGTTTCTATTTACTGCCGGAGTGGCGTGGTGTGTGCTGTGTCTTATTTGATCGCTGCACTAAATACAGTGGAATAACAGGATTATGTTTTGTATACATATTTGAGGTAACTTTTAATGTCACATTTTGTTTTAGTTCATATTATTTATTTGGATAAAGTGACACAGGACATTCTTATTCTATCATTTTATACCTTAAAAAACTGGACGACAATCGCGACTCAGGCTCGCCCACCGAGGGTTCCGTACACAAATGGGAGGTCTCAAACTTTTTCTAAAATTCAATTATCTTAACCAGAGCCCTTTCATCTGATACCTCACTTGAACTAACCTTTAGATGCTAGCAGCAAAATTTCATAATTCGAGGTTAACAGCAAATACCCTTTATAGTTTTTGATTCCCTTTATAGTGATGAAATACGAGTTTTTTTTAAGTGAATAAAAAAAATGTAGCTGACCGCTGATTCTGTCAAGATCATCCAAGGTCGACAGCAATGAAGCCAAGTCGAAAAAATATCTCTAAGCGTTCCTGAGATAAAGGCTCTTGGCAGACACACAGACAGGACAGACGGACGACCAGCACAGTGATCTTATAAGAGTTCCTTTTGTCCTTAAAAGGTACAGAACCCTAAAAAGCCACTTCACGCTTTATCCCATATAGTAAGTAGGTAGGCAGATGGAATTTGGCGTTAAAACAATCTCTTCACCATGTCTTTAATTTTTGAGACATTTCGAGTTTAGTAGCAAAACTCGACGCCATACCTTGTCTACATAAGCGGGTAATTGAAAACAATTGAATTATAATAATTTCCCCGAGTCAGGATCGAACCTGTAGATTCGATCATTCACAGATACTTACATTAACTGGAAAATAATGATGTTCACGGTGATTTAATTTTAACCGACTGCTGTAAGAAAAGGAGGTTATCAATTCGACTGTATATTTTTTTATGTTTGTTACCTCAGAACTTTTGACTTCAAAATTATAAAATCTTTTTATATTATTTTTGTATAACAAAATCAAAGTACGTTTTACATTATGTAAAATTATTTTTAACTTTTTAATTAGTTGTTTAAAGTCAGTTTATTTTTTAAAAAAATGTATTTTGGTTTTATTTTATTTTATCCTACCTCCGTGATCGATCTCAAGCGGTAGTTATTAAAGGTTTCATATCAACCTTTCTGACATTTTTTTCTGGCGTGCCTCAGGGCTCTCATTAGACCTTTGTTGTTTGGTATTTTTATTAATGATATAAATCAATGTTTCGAAAGTTCAAATATATTATTATGTGCCGATGACACAAAAATATTTAAAATTAAAAAAAGCATCCAAGACTGAATTACAACAAGATTTGACTAGTCTGCAGCAATATTGCGATTTTAATAGTTTTTGAGGCCAGCCGTAGCGCAGCGGCACGAAGTGTGACTGTAAAACCGACTGGTTGTGGGTTCGATCCCCACTCGAGGAGATGAGATATTTACTTAAATTTACATTTCCATTTCTTCGCTCTGGTGTGGAGGCTAAGTGCGGCGTTAAGTTCTGCCGCTCAACACGCAATGCCTCCAGAATTCGGCAGAAAGTAGGACACGGATTGTCTTATCACTAAGTTCCCTCTGCCTACCCCGCTGTGTGTGGGATACAGGTAATTAGTTCATAGTTAATCATCAAATGTACCATAATGCTGAATATTTTCCAATAAATCAATAAATACCATATCATATCACAACGGCCTCTTTATTTTATAATTTATTTTCACAGATTACTATAAAACAAAATATAATCTAATCATAATCGTCGGGTACTAGTGAGAGAAGGAAGTGTTATGTGTACGTTCTCAAACTAAATTCGCTAAAGACTTTAAAACTGTGCATTTTTTTATCAAACCAAAAAACAATTGCAACTAAAGTGTTAAATTTTCGAATAGCCTTTTAATCTGTTAAAAAAACTAAGAATTAATACAAAAAATATCAAAAATCATTAATGTTCGTATGAATCTACCGTCTGTTAAACAATAAGTGAAAGTGACTGAT
>JAATLQ010033273.1:0-17222 GCA_013421005.1 Heliconius erato x Heliconius himera | reverse complement strand
TATAAAATATTATATAATAGTGCTTCAAAAATATATATTTTTATCAACAATCATATAACCCAGACGTTTCGAACGTCATTCTTTAGCCAGGGTCATACCAGCGCGATTGCTGTATAATATTCGCTGGCAAGCTAATGCCTTGAGTTCATTCAAATGACGATAACTTTTTTTTTAATGAACCGATTTTGATGAACCAAACTTTAGAACCTAAGTTGAGTTAAAACAAAGCGATTGGTGAAATTTTCAAGTAAATCGGTTCAGTAGTTTCAGAGAAAAATGCGGACAACAATATGTCGACAGACAGACAGACAGACAGACAGACAGACAGACAGACAGACAGACAGACAGACAGACAGACAAGAAATTCAAAAAAAATCTTTTTGCTTTCTATTATTCTTTTTAAGTGTCCCTCTATCCATTTCAGTCAAAATTACTAAATGTACAGACAAAATATTTTTACTGTCTTATTATATATAGAGATTAATAAGACTACCTAACATAATAATTTTCACTTCGAACGAGTAGTTCCTGAGATTTTGGTGTCCAACCAAAGAAATTATAGTTTTATATAGTTTTAGTAGTGAACTAAAAAAACTGTATAGTTCTTTCTCCAAAAATTTCCCGAAGTTGCTTTTTAGTAATAAAACACTACGTATTTTTTCGTTTGTTGTCGTTCTCCGTTCTTTGCGAATGACATTTGTGATTTAAAATAATAGTAAGATTTAAACTACTGTATTCAATTAAACATAGTTCATCATAGTATCATTATAGGTAATATCTTTTTATTATCCTTAACCGTATAGCAGATCGAGGAAATCTAATAGGATAAGGATAGGGATAAGACACTACGGTCACCACGAAACTTAACGCCACGATTTATCTTCTTACCAGAGCAAGAAAAATAATCCATTCCCCCAAAAGGGTATCGAACGCAGAACCATTGAGCTAACAGTCCGACACTATCCAGCTAGCAAAAAAACAGCTTCTCTGAAAATGGAAAAATCGAATATCGAATCCACCATAGGTAAAACTATCCACAATATTTTTTCCCATCAGTTCAAACATCAGCTGAAAATTGAAATACCGGTAATAATTAAAGTTTTCATTTTCAATTTCGTCCCCGTAACGTCAGTGGGACGTTCGTGCGATGGATGGCAAAAAAAAATAAAACAACCCCTAACGTACTATCGAAAATTTTAGGAAATACCATTTTTAAAAGTGAATTTTAAAATGGATTCTTTGTTTACAGATTGGTTCACTTCACTATTATTTTGGGTTCAATTTTTTTTTGGAATATTTTTTATGATTTACTATAAAGTGGATTTGTACAGAATATTTTTTTTTGATTCAGCCAGTCTGGCGCTGGGGCATAAACCGTCTTAGTAAACGTGACAGGTTGTGGTAAGAAATTCCCTTACGGGGAACTTCCCGTAAAACAACAATTATAAATTTTTGAAAAAAGCAAGATCTTCCAATACATCAATTATTAGAAAAAAGAATATTATTTCATAGAAAAAAATATAAATTTATATTTGTAGCTCGTTTTATACAAGATTTGACCACTTAATAAATCAGGTCCCTTCGAACTCCACTCATGAAATTGGTACGGAACCTTCAGTGGACGAGACAGACACTTGACCTTTTTTTAGCTTCATACTGTATATAGCAGAGTAAGCAGAGGGAATCTAGTGTTAAGACACTCTGTCCACACACTCTTCCCAATATTAAGCTTTTCATTTTCAGTTCGACGATCAACGGATACACAAAAATAACAGTACAGTTATAACTACGTTGGGTAGTTATAACTGTACTCGTATATAGCATTCGATATGACAAAGTGTGACTGGTAAACTGGCTGTGGGTTCGATCCCCACTCGAGGAAATTGTCCATTTCTTCGCTTTGGTGTCGAGGCAAAATGCGGCGTTGTGTTCCGCCACTCAGCACGCAATGTCCCCAGAATTCGGTGGAAGGTGGGGAACGGAATGTCTTACACTAGGTTCCCTCTGCTTACCCTGCTGTGTGCGGGATACAATTCTTAAATAGATTCTGTGTTTACACATTGGTTCACTTCACTATCACTGTAAATTTTATTTTTTTTAGCTTCACGCTGTAACTCGCATATACAGGGAGCACCTAGTGTTAGGACTAGGACTTAATTTGATATATTTTTTATTTTTTTAGATTCTTTTTGGTATATTTTAATATTTGATTACAAGTGTCGATATAGATTATAAATAATTTTACAATCATTATAAAAATATTGTATAAGAAACCTAAAATATAACAAAATATCAAACTGTTTAGGTTTCGTACATGATTTAATTACAAGTTGATCAGCTCCAGGCGGCTGTCAGCGCGTCGCAGATAATATCTTAAGTAAGGTTAATTACCAAGTGTCTGGCATTGGGCGTATCCCACGTTGGCCATACTTAATAACTTTAGTATGACTTTTAGGCGTGTTAGGTGGCCTCGAGACTAGGCTGGAGGCTAGAAACTCACATTTACTCTTAAATATTAATTTATTAAATAAAAAAGCGTTCAAGTGCGACTCGGATTCGTTTATCGAAGGTTCCGTACAAATTTGAGGATTACAGAGAAATAAAACGAGAAATGAAGCTTATAAAAGTTGACAAACTTAAATTTGCGGGTGCATGCACACATAATTACACACATAATTGTTAGTCTAGGTAAGCCTAGGTAGGTACTAGGGTTCCATTTTTTCCTTTTGATTTACGGAACCCTAAAAGGACTGCAAGCGCATTCTAACTATATGCAATAATTGTCCAATTAAATTTGACTCGTGAGAATATTTATATGAGTTCTTTTTCATTTATTTTTGTCTGATCACTATAAACAGATGTTCCACAAGTTTTTATTAATAATATTAATAATTACTGGTGTGGGCGTCATGTCGCGGAGGCACGAGGATGTGACTGTATCGCGATGGTTGTGGGTTCGATCCCCACTCGAGGAAACAAATGATTACTTATTAATATTCTCATTTCTTCGCTCTCGCACCAAGGAAAAAACCCGGCGTTAAGTTCCGCCACATAAAACGGAATGCCTTGAAAAATATAGCGGAAAGAAGGGAACGGAGTGTACACTATCTCCCATCTGCCTAAACTGCTGTGTGCAGGATACAGCCAGAAGCTGTTTTACTTTAATTTTTCCCGACTGCTAAGGAAGGGTTATGTTTTTCGCGCGTATCTTGTATGTATGTAATATTCTTTATTACCTCATATCCCACAACCTCTGAACGGATTTACACAATTGAGGTATCATTAGGTCCGTATTAGCAGCCCAAGTGTTCTTAGATAGGTGACGTTAAAAAAAAACAATCATGGCAGCTGTAGGATCCCATTGTTATTCCTAATATACTATTGGGCTTGTTTATTTTCTTTTTAGTTTTATGCAGTCGGGGTTTTTGTTTTTACAATTTTTTTTTAATTTAGTGATCTGTCGACGGTTTTGTCTGCGTGGTCTACATAAATATTTATTTCATGTCATTGTGGCACAGGGGGCAGCGTCTGACTGACGCGATGATTTTAGGTTTGGTTTGCACTGTATTTAAAGTTATTTCCTTTTACACGTTCTGACGAACAAAGCGTGGCGTTGAGGTCCGCTACTCAATAGTAATGTCTAGAAAATTGAGCGAATCTGGGAAAAATAGCGTCTTAGTACTAAATTCCTTCTGTTAAGTAATTATAGGAACTACCCAAATAAACAAAAAATTGTTCTAAAGTTAATCATTTATTAAATGTCACAGTAAAGTCATGTCGCATATAATCGCTGGTATAAGGTCAACTACAAAGTGTCCGGCATTGGGCGTATCGCTCGATGACAAAATTAATTTATTAAATGTGACAGTAACTTGGGATCACTTTTTTTATGTATAAAAAAAAGTAATATTTGTTTTTGGCAACAGTACTTTTCTCCAAGTCCTAATTAATATAAGTTAATGTAGCGACAAACAACATTATAACAAGTAAATATATTTTGTTCATCCTTATACGGTTTTTTTTTATGTATATAAGAAATAAAAGACCGTCACAGTGGCATATCATCTGGTTGTAACCGTGACGGTTGTGGGTTCGATTCCCATTTCAGTACAAAAAAACTAATGTTCGTTCGTAGTTTGCAATTTATACATACATATATACATACATTATGCTATAATAATATGCATGTTTTACGAATTTACCACAAAACATTATCAATAAATTAAAAATAAATAAATCATCTTCACGCTGTATCCTGCACACAGCAGGATAGGCTGAGGAAACCTAGTGTTAAGACACTCCGTTCCCCACTTTCTACCGAATCCTGGAGGCATTGCGTGTTGAGTGGCAGAACGCCGCGCTAAGCCTCGACACCAGAGCGAAAAATTTTAAATATAAATTTAAGTAAATATTTCATCTCCTAGAGTTAGGATCGAACCCACAATCAGTCGATTTTAGTCACACTTCGTGCCGCTGCGCCACAACTGGCGAAATTATCAATAATTATAGATTACTTACAAAATATAATAGATTTGAATCCACTCCATTCAAATCTTTTATAATTTTTCATATTAATTTTAAACTGTTTTTAATATTCGAGAGGAGTTTATATAAGAAACTTCTGCCAATGATTGATGGATCTTAAAAACAAGTGTGCACAGGACAAGGTCGGCGGGCGGTCGTGATCTTGCCGTATTTGTCGCGAATAAAAAATTTCAACGATATTTTAAATCTTCAAGTTGTATAAAAAAATAAATATAACACAAGCGTGGAAGTGTAACCGCGACAGTTGTGGATTCAATTCCCACTCGGGGAAGCGAAATATTTAATATTTTCATTTTATCCCTCTGATAAAGAGTCAAAGCGCGACTTTGAGTTCCTTCATTCAACACGAGATTCGGTGTAGTAGTCTTAATGGGAACGGAGTATCTTAGCATTAGGTTCCCATGTTCCCTCTGCCTATATTGCTTAGTGGTGGGGTACAATTTGAAACCAACAAAAACTAAGATCTATATGATGATAAAAACAATTAATTAGAAGCCAGTGTAGCTTCACCATGGTCATCGTGTTTTGACAGCGCATTGTCTATCAGTCAGTATGCTATTGAAGAAGTAAGAGTTTTAGCCACGGAACCCAAACACAGCCCCACTGTACCTTGGTTGGGCAACCCAGTGTCCAGAGTCTCCGTGGTAATCTGACCAGATTTACAATATGTCACATTGAAACCTTAGAATTCCTCGATAAATATTGTATTTAACCCAAAAATTATTCTTTGATATGAACCAGTAGTTCCTAAGCTTAGTGCGTTCAGCCAAACCAACTCTTCAACTTTATAATATTAGTATAGTTAATATGATATAAAAAATATGTTTATTTAAAAGTCAATATTAAGAGTTTCAATGTCACGCTGGCTTAGCAAGCAAGCAGCGTGTCGTATCGTGTATATCGAATTAGTTACTGGACTCTTATGAAATGTTCAAACCAGATATAGCAGTTATTTATTGGTAAAAGAAATATTTTTTAACGAGCAAACTTGTTTTTCTAAATATATGTGAATTATGTATATATACATATTACAATTTTAGTTTCACGCTGTATCCCGCTTATGCAGAGTGAACAGTTACGACACTGCGTTCCTCAATTTCGGTCGTATTTTCGTGTTGAATGTTGGAACTTAACGCCGCGCTTTGTCTTGTTTTTAGAGACGATAAATAAATAATTTATATCAAGAATAGAAGCTGAACCATACTGCTTTCAGTCAGATGCTGTGCTGCGGCGGCGCAAACGACGGCCCGAGCTAGCCTCGGTTATAAGCAAAAAAATAGAAAATTGTAGTCTAAAAGAAAAAAAAAACAAGCTTCACGTAGCACAGTTTTTCTGCATAGTAAGGTAGACAGAGAGAACCTAATGTTTAGACACTACGTTCTGTACTTTCCAACTCAACCCCGACATATTGCGTATTGAGTAGCGGAACTCAACACCGCTCTTCGTCATACCAGAGCTGGAAAGTAAAGTGCTACTCAAGTATGTGTTCTAATTAAGAATCGAACCTAGACTTTTAGAGGTTTAGAATTGTTAACGTCACGGTTATTAACTCGATGGTATTTTTATCGTCTTTTGTGTGACGCATATTTGCTGATTATATTGTTTTAATTTCAAATCTCTACTAATATTAATGAACCAAAGAATTTGTTTGGTAAATTAACCTAACCTCAGGAACTATTGGTTCCATTTGAAAAAATATGTCTGTATCAAAGTTCATCTTAAGCACGCAAATTTCAGAGATCTCAGTCTTTAATAAAATAAACGTTTCATCTTAAAGGCCGCCGTGGTGCTGTAAACATGACGGTTGCGGGTTCGATTCCCACTCCAGGAAATAAAATATTTTATATTTTCATTTCTTCGCTCGGGCAACGAGACAAAGCGCGGCGTTGAGTTCCGCCACACAACATGCGTTGTCTCCAGAATTCGGCGGAAAAAGTGGGAAACGGAATTATCTTAACATTCGGTTTTCAAGTTTTCTCTGCCTACCCTGTTTGTACAGACAGCATGAAGCTATAAAAAAATCTTTATGATATTAGTAAAGATATGATACATTGAAGAGCAGAGAATTGAGACATTCCATTCTCTATATTTTGTCTATTAAAAATATTTGTTCATATAAATAACCATAAAAAATATTATTTTACATTAAATATTACTTTTATCAACTCAAGTTGCCGTACATGTTGATAATGATGATTAGTACCTACTATATGAATATTATAAAAATAGTAAATTAATATAATTATCCCTGTTTTTTACGGGGGGTGCTATACCTATGACATGTCTGTATATCTGTATGTCTGTCTGTGGCGTCGTAGCTCCCAAACGGATGAGTCGATTTTTTAGTTTTGTTTGAAAGGTTACTTAATCGAGAGTATTCCTATACATTATTTTAAAAAAATATGTACAGACATTTCAAAATGATCACCTTTTATAGTTGTTTTTTACCTTTCAGAGTTTTTTCTATCGGATGTTTTTAAATATCAATTATTTTAAAAGCCGTTGTAGCGCAGCGGCACGACGTCTATTAAACTAATAAAGCTATAAAATATTATTTTTTTACTTTATGCATATAGCTGGATAGGCAGAGAGAATCTAATATTAATACACTCTGTTCCCCATGCATCACCTAATTTTCGAGACACTGCATGTTGAGTGACGAAACTCAACGCCGCGCTATTTCGAACAATAATCCCCCAACCTAAAATTCAACCCGCGACCATCTCATTCAGACATACGAGTACACTTGGCAAATGTGCCACGATGGTGTCATTAATAATTTAATTATATTTAATTTGTCATAAAGGAATGTGGTTGACCTCGGCAACATCAACGTGTTCTATCGACGTGACGCAACGAGACATGCCCACGGCTGCGGAGGTCACCAGTTCTAAGACAAGACTGGTAAATCATGTAATTAATATTATCTATCGTTAAGTCCATCAGGGCCAGACGTGGTGCAGGGGTACATGTGTGTGGCTACGCGACAGGTCGTTGGTTCGATTTTAGAACAGGGATGGCAAACCAATAGCACGCACAAAAACAAAATTATATTTTTTTATAAGTTATCTAAAATAAGCTTCACTCTGTATCTCGCACACAGCAGGGTAGAGGGAACCTAATGTTAAGACACTCCGTTCCCTACTTTCTGCCGAATTCTGGAGGCATTGCGTGTTGAGTGGCAGAACTCAACACCGCGCTTAGCCTCGACACCAGAGTGAAGAAATGGAAATATAAATTTAAGTAAATATTTCATCTCCTCGAGTGGGGATCTAACCCACAACCAGCCGGTTTTACAGTCACACTTTGTGCCGCTGCGCCACGACTGGCCTTTTTTTATTTACTTAGGTAAAGTTGCACCACGCTGACATTTCGTATTAAATTTTATTGTGGCACGTTACCTATGTGAATAAGAATTTTTGTGACTTTGTGTCACGTACATCAAAAAAGGTTCGCCATTCCTGCACTAGAGGATATGAAATATTTAATTATTTATAAATTTTACGGTCATTGCAGCGTAGCAGCAGCTGCCTGACTATAAACGCGACGGTTTTGGATTTGATATCGATTTGGAGGAAAGATTTATTTAATATTTTCGTTTTCTTGCTCTGATAACAAGACAAAGCATGACGATGAGTTACGTCAACACATAATAGAGTGTCTCAACACTAAATCCTGCTATATATGGGATACAGCTTGAAGCCCTGAAATATTTATGAATAAATCATAGGAATTTCAATTGCGTCTCATTATATCATATTAAATTTTAACATACTGTCTAAATTAAAATTCAGTTATGAAAACTATTAGTACATTTTAAAAAGAGAAATAAAATATTTAATATTATTATTTCCTCACCTACTGGTTACCATTACAAGTCAAAGCGCGGCGTTGAGTGCCGCCACTCAACTAACATTGTTTCAAAAACTAAGTAGAAGTGAGTAGTGGAGAGTCTTAACATTAGGATCACTCTGCCTATATTGTCATACTCCGCACAGGTACAGCTAAAAAATGTATTTATTTCTTTCTGAATGTCTGTAAGTTTAACATTCTATACAAATTAAGCAGATATGTATATTTTTTTATCAGCTTTACGCTATATCCCGCACACAGGTTAGGTAGAAGGAATCTTCTGTTAAATAACTCCATTGCCCACTTTTTGTCGATTTTTTTTGAGCGGAACTCAAATCCGGACTTTTGCCTTAGTGCTAGAGCGAAAAAAATTAAAATAATAATACATAATAATTCATTCCCCTGAGTGGGGATCGAACCCAAAACCGTCAATTTACAGTCACACGCTTGTGCCACTGCGCCACGACGATATCGAATAGTTATATAATTAGCTTATATAAATCTTTATAATCTGTAATAAAAATAAATTAATAACTAAAGGTATGAGATCATTATTTTTAATAAAATAATATTTAAAAGATATATTTATATAACGTTGAATTATGTATTCAAAGATTACAAAAAAATAACATATCATTATTAATAGTATTGTTAGGTTTTTTACATTGTAAGATGTCATGGTTATATTGGCATGGACCTTAACTTATATAATAGGTGTTTCTGCGGTGTGCTTGGGTAAAATACGGCGTTTAGCTACGCTTTCCCACATAGTATCCTTCAATAGCTGGGAGTATGAAGTATCTAAGACACTGCGTTCCCGTTGAGACACTTCCGTTCCCCAATTTTCGTAGAATTATGTGAGCTTTGCGTGTTTAGTGGTAGAACTCAACGCCACGGTTTGTCTCATCACCAGAGTGAGGAAATGGATATATATGTTTGAAGAATTTATTCTCAAAAAGAAATATAATTTCACTTACATGAGAACAACACAATAAATGTAAAAATTTACATCGCCTTACAAGTACCCAGTTAAGGAAATAAAATATTTAACATTTGTAAGTTGTTTAATTAAATTAAATTAAATTAGCTTCACACTGTATCCCGCACACAGCAGGGTAGGCCAGGGTAGGTTTTGCCGAATTCTGGAGGCATTGCGTGTTGAGTGGCAGAACTCTACGCCGCGCTTAACCTCGACACCAGAGCGAAGAAATGGAAATATAAATTTAAGTAAATATTTCATCTCCTCGAGTGGGGATCGAACCCACAACCAGTCGGTTTTACAGTCACACCTCGTGCCGCTGCGCCACGACCGACCTCGGTAAGTTGTTTAATCGCTGTAGAAATTGGTATTCTCTAAAATATATTTTGGGAGTTGAGACTTAAATTCGTTAACTAAGTTTACATTTTTCACAGATGCGGGTAATTTGTTATAAAGCTGTACTCCATCAAAATTTATATTTTTCTTAACAATTTTTTTTCTAATTTTTGGAAGAACTAGTGAGCTTGGTCTACGGCCGCTATATTTACTGTTTTGTTTTATAAATGTTAAATTAGAACGTATCAATTTACTTATATTTTTCTTTATTAAAATACAAGAATTATATACATAAAGTTGTCACAGATTCATTATGTTTGTTTCTTTGTAAAGTTTAGTTGTTGGTGTCAAAGTTGGATATTCAAAAATAATTTTAATTATTTTATTTTTTAAATTCGCGGATGATTATCATGTTTAACTAATTTTAATTTCGGAATTAAGGACCGTGATGTTGAGTTACGCCACTCAATACGTGAATCAGCAGAAAGTGAAAAAAAGTAAAAGCCATAAAAAAATATTGTATTACAAAAAAATAACCTAGAACATATTATATATTGGTTTATTCGTGTATGTTGAAATGTTTAAAATAATAATTAATTAGCTTCACGCTGTATCCCGCACACAGCAGGGTAGGCAGAGGGAACCAAGTGTTAAGACACTCCATTCCCCACTTTGTGCCGAATTCTGGAGGCATAGCGTGTTGAGTGGCAGAACTCAACGCCGCGCTTAACCTCGACACCAGAGCGAAGAAATGGAAATATAAATTTAAGTAAATATTTCATCTCCTCGAGTGGGGATCGAACCCACACCCAGTCGGTTTTGCAGTCACACCTTGTGCCGCTGCGCCACGACCGGCCTCTTAAACTCTTCTTAATGTTTTTCTTTCTTGAATCTCAATTTAAGAATGTTAAAAGTGTTTTTTTTTTATGTTATTCTACACTAAGACAAATATTTTTTTAGAAAACATATTATAAAACATAACCCTTCCTTAGCAGTCGGGAAAAAAGATAATACAACGGGATTTGAACCCGCACCTCTTAAAAACTAAAGCCATTTGACTAATAAACCACACGCTCTCTTATATGACAACTAATATTATGTTGTTACTTTAGTGGTCAGAGCATTCAGACGGTGTTCAACTAGGGGGAGTTGAAATGCCGCAAAATTTATAGGTTTTCCAAGTTTTTTAAAGAGTATTTTTATTTTAAAATTGTTTAAAGGGTTGTTCCCCACTAACAACAGGAAAATATAGAAAAAAGTATAAAAATTTACATGTTGTGGGATTTTGCGCCTCTTGAAAACCAACCCTTAATATTTCAAAATTATTATACGTCTCCTAAAAATATCCTTATGACAGTGGACGAGGCGAAAGAGGTATTTAGAGACCGTAGCGTTTGGCGTTCCGTTCTCTCTAGAGTACTCCGCTAGGGAGAAAGCGTGAAGCTAGTTTAGTTTAGTTTTTTAATTTAAAAATATCCAGAGGCCTAAAGTGTGTATGTAAACGTGACTGGGGATCGAATCCACAACGGTTTCGATCCCCACTCGAGGAAATGAAATGTTTTTTGTAAGTTTATTTTTTCATTTCTTCGCTCTGGTATCGAGGCAAAAGCGCGGCGTTGAGTTCCACCAAATTCGTTTGAACGTGGGCATAATAGAGTGTCTTAAAAATAGGTCCCCTCTGCCTAGCCTGCTGTGTGCGATATATAGCGTAAAGCTGAATAATTCTATTTACAATAACGACTCCCAGTATCAATTTTCCCCACGCCGAGCTTGATATATTGCAATAGAACATCCTGCACGGGTTTGAAAATTAATGGAGCGTCCACGAATATGAATATTTAGTCCGCTATTAGACGCGAATGTGGATATTGTCTGAAATTGTAAATTTTACACGATATTGTATGATGTCCTTATATAGGGCCAGTAGAGGCCAGTCGTGGCGCAGGGGCACAAAGTGTGACTGTAAAATCGACTGGACTGGAGTGTCTTAACACTAGGTTTACTTTGCCTACCCTGCTGTGTGCAGGATACAACGTGAAGCTGATTTGATTTTTGCTTTTTATAGTCTCATTCGGTGGATGAATAGTTTTCGTCCTGGTAATGAGAAAAAGCTCCTCGCTTGAGTTTCGCCACTAAACACATAATGTCTCGAAAATTGGACGGAGAGTGAAGGATTCTTCTTATATCTCTCTGAGATGCTGCTAATAGAGTGGAGAAACTCAATCGTTCTCCGATTCCCAACGAGTGGAGATCGAAGCGACAACCATCGCGCTTACAATAAAAATATCCTTTTTTGTACCTTTGATAGCTTCATGCTATTTCCCGCATAGAAGAGGCGAGGAGGAGAAGGCCAAGAAGAACCTAATGTTGAGAAAATCTCTTTCTCACAGGCCCTATTTTCAATATCTGTATGTTGAAGGAACTCAATGCTGCCTTTTGTACTATTACAAGAGCTATGAAAAGAAATTTACCCAAAGCTAGATTTGAACCTACAGCCATCTCGTTTACTGTCAGACACTGCGCCACGATGGCCTCTAATTCCAAAGAAACACCATATAAGAGTATTTATAAAGTTGACCCACTAATGATAAAGAGTGGTTCCATAACATTAGTCTACTCAATGAACAAGAATGGAGCCTAATTGAGTGTATGAAACAAAAGTTAGTTTCTTGATAGGTACTATATAGTATGGAAAACCATTGTATTATTTGTTTAGCTTCACGCTGTATCCCGCACATAGCAGCGTAAGTAGAGGGAACCTTGGAAATTAGTGTTAAGACACTCCGTTCCCATAAAAACTTAAATTGCGTGTTGAGTGGCGGAGTTGAGTACCCGTTTAACCTCGTTATCAGAGCGAGGAAATGAAAATGTTAAATATTTCATTCCCCCAGTGGGAATCGAACCCACATTGAATGTGATCATGCACAAGGACAGCCTCCAATTTTCTTATATTATTATTTTAGTACTTGAAAATCATTCGGCTTAGAAGTCGTGATTTCATTTTTAGTAGTTAAGCGTAAACTGTAAGGTTTACTTATGTGTCAAAGTAAATAGATGGGTTTGGCGGTCAAAAGAATTTTCAATTATTCTTATGTTCCCCATTCAGACACTTCCATTTCCCAGTATGAAATGTCTCGAGAATTTGACTGAAAGTAGTGAAAATGTCTTAATGACAACGGAGTGTCTTAACAGTAGGTTCCCAGGTTTCCTTTGCCTACCTTTGCTGTATGAGAGGGATAGAGCATAAAGCTAAAAAAAACCATTAAAAAAGGTAAAGAAAAGTGCAGCACCTCATGATTTTTTAAATGTTTAAGAACACATAAAACGGAGAAATAAGTCACCGAGCTGACTAAACTAAACATACATACATCAAGCTTTACGCAAACATATAAATTCCTAAGTAAAACAAATCGAAGGAGCGTTTGCCGTACGTGACACAGCGTGACGTCTCGTGTTTGTATATTAAACTGAGTAAATACTTAATGTTCGACTGGTACAGTAGTACCTTCTTTGCCGAGGCAGTGACTGTAGTGACGGTGGTTGTAGGTTGGATATCTTGATAATGTTTCTAAATAATGTTTCAGAGAATGGTTGATATAAATAAGATTTATTCACAAAACAGTCTTTTTATTATAATATTTTTTAATATTAAAACAACTAGTCTTACTCAGTTAACGAATTTAATTTAAAATATAAGAAATTTATATTTTATAATTATAAAAAAATAAACTTCGAAATAAAATAAATGGATAAATATTTTTGTGTACGACAAGGCCGTTTAATCTCTGCCGTGAAATCTGGAACTGGTCAACATACATAATTATAATTGTCAATATTTTTACTTATAATATGAATATAAATATGGAATAAAAATAAATAAAATATGGAAAATATTTGAGAAAAAATATTTGTTAGGGGCTTTTTATAAAGCAATAGAACCCAAAACATTGCATTTTAATTTTTTTATCTGTTTGTCGGTTTGTCTGTGCGCTTGTGCACGCTGATTTCACAAAAACCCTAAATCGATTTCATTGAACTTTTCATTATTGTATTTTGGCAAGTATCCTCTAATATTTAATTTATTTTTCAATTTTTTTCAATCTATTCATAAATAAAAGTAAAGAATACAGTTATATCAATATAAAGTGTTTTGTTCGAAAAAATTGCTACAAAATAATTGGTTTATTGAATTGTCTGATACTTTAGTTTCCAATGTATGGATGTTGTCTTTAAAGTGATAATGTTATTAGAACACTAATATAATCCAGGTCAATAAATAAATAACTATTTAGATCAAGCGGGCGAAGCCGCGAGCGGGTGACTAATTTCTAAATATATTTTATTTACAAGCTTACTGCTGACACCTGTTAGGATGTGCATTAAATGCAAAAAAATAATAAGTTATTTTTTCGGAGATTCTTTATTCAAGGTAAATATAATATTTAATATGCCTTCAGCCAAAATTTTATACACAGTAATATCGTTTTTATTCTAATAAAAAACGTTCCTATAGAGTAGAAAAATAATTAATTAATCTCAGAAATTCAAGGTGAAGTAGATAAAAATATTTTTATGGCAAGATAATTCATTAAGGTCGTTGTGGCTCAGCGGCACGGCGTCAGGCTATATCCGCGATGGTTATGGGATCAATTCTTACTCGGAGGAATTAATTACTTTTTTCCGAGCGAGGAATGCGGGATGCGGATCCGCATTCGCATACTAGGTTCCCTCCGCACACCCTGCTATATGTATCCCAAATATTTATATCGTCTATGTTATTTGACATGTTTTTTAGCTTCTAGTTGTGTACCGTATATAGCAGGGTAGGCAAAGGTAACCTGATAACCTGGTGTTAGGACACTCCATTCCTATTAAGATACTTTCATTCCCCGAATTCTCCGAAACCGAATTCTCTAGGCATTGCGTGTTGAAAGGCAGAACTCAATATCGCGCTTTGCCTCATTACCAGGGCGAGGATATGAAAGTATTAAATATTTCATTCCCCCATGTGGAAATCGAACCCACAACTGTCGCGTCGCACGTTTTTGTTGTTATATAACGTAAAGCTGATAAAAAGCATCATATGATTTTGAGGTATTTATTATCAAAAAAAAAACACAGATTTTATGATCCAATAGAATTTATGGTGTCTTCTTTGACATTAAAAATATGTGACAAAAAATGGAGATATTTTATTCGATTCTTATGATTCTTTTTTTTATGATTAATAAAACATTTTAATTTCTGACGGACTATGGTGTTGGGTCCGGGCTCCCGCAGGCCATGTACTCGGTCTTTGACACATTTAGTTTAAGACCGCCGTTCTCAAGCGTACCCATCCTTCCACAGGTTCACTTTACGCTCCAGCATCAGTCGGTTCTCGTCAATGAGTGCTACATCATCAGCCATGGAGGCTGGTCTTGGATGTGAGCCGAGACAGTATCGAGCACCACATTGAATAAGAACGGACTAAGAGCCGAGCCCTGGTGAACCCTTACTGTAGGGTTCACCAGGGCTCGGCTCGGCTCGGGCTAGGGGTCTGGAAGGGTTTAGCATAGTCAACAGCAGTCCTAACTATAGAAGCGGAATTGTGGTACATGTCTCTGATAATCTCAATATAGGCCTCAGAGATCCCTTTGGATCGTAATGCCCACCAGATGCACTGACGAGGCACACAGTGAAGTGTGAGTGAAATATTTTTCACTCTGGTGTCGAGGCAAAGCGCGGCGTTAAGTTCCATTCGGCAAGCAATGTCTCCAGAATTCGGCGGAAAGTGGACAACGGAGTGTTTTAACACGAGATCCCCTCTGCCTACCCTGCTGTGTGCGGGATACAGCGTGAAGCTGATTTTTTTTTTTTCACATACTAGTATTTTTGTTTTAAAGATAGAGGATAAACGAATTTTTCTTTCATTATTTATATTTGAAAATTCCCGAACAAAAGCATTTTAATTAATGTGATTCTTATTAAATTCTTGTTTAGTGATTTTTTTTATTGGTGTTGTTTAATTTAATGTTTCATACATATATATCTATTTAGTTACTCATCTAATTTCAGATTTTGCGTATTGAGTTCAAGATTTTTACATGAGGCCGTTGTGGCACAGGGGGAGCAGTGTGTGGGTTGGATTCTCAATTGGGGGATAAAATATTTAATATCTTCATTTCCTCGCTCTGGTATCAAGGCAAAGCGCGGCGTTGAGTGAAAAATAACATAATCTATATCATTTACAACTATAGTCAAACGCTGTTTAACTGCGCCACTAAGGCATTATTTTCTGACTTTAAGCAAAATAGTTGTTAGTGGGTTTGATTCTTATTTGAGGGTATATTTATATTTACTTGTAGTCGAAACGCAGCATCCGCCACTTAACACACCATCCCATGAAAATTGGTAGGAAAGTGTAGTGTATCTTAACTCTATGTTTTCTCTAAATATCATCCTATTTGCGGAATATATAATATAGTATAAAGCTGTATAGTATAAAGCTTTTAATCCTGTAACATTTCATGTAACACTTTTCATTTATTCAAATAACATAATTACTTATTTACTTTTATTTTTAAAAATAATAACGTTTTAAATATCATGGCGACCTCGAACACGTACCTACTATTGTTGTCATTATATTCTATGAAAAACTATTCTAGACTTCTAGAAGCAATCACTGGAAGAAAAACTCTTATTATTCACTAGTCGTGGGCCGTAACTTTCTTTGCGAGGACTTTAAAAGGTCATATAGAAAATATCGTGTTTTTCCATTCCTGTATGAAGTTTGAGTTCTACCTTCTTAGTACTTCCCTACCTTCCCTAATGTACCTACTATGTCTATGTCAAATAATCAATTTTCTAAGTCCAGTTGTTTCGTCTATACGTTGTCTGTGTGTCATTCAATTTTTTTAGCTTCATGATGTATCTCGCAAGTTGTAGGGTAAGTAGTGGAAACTTGGGAACCTAGTTGCCAAGACTATTATATAAACAGAAGTTGCTTTCTTCTTTGCTTTAGTTGAGGCCGGTCGTGGCGCAGCGGCACGAGGTGTGACTGCAAAACCGATTGGTTGTGGGTTCGATCCCCACTCGAGGAGATGAATTGATATTTACTTAAATTTATATTTCCATTTCTTCGCTCTGGTGTCGAGGTTAAGCGCGGCGTTGAGTTCTGCTACTCAACACGCAATGCCTCCAGAATTCGGCAGAAAGTGGGGAACGGAGTGTCTTAACACTAGATCTCCTATCACGATGGGATGAAGGAAAGGAGACCGGTTATGAAGAATTCAGTCTACATCCAAACTGCACGGTCTTCCAATCCGAACTGTACGCACTAGACAGGGCGATACGAAACGTGGCAGACAGCAACGACTCAATAGTTAATATTTTAAGCGATTCCAGATCGTCACTGGAACTATTAAGAAATCCTAATTCAGGCCACCCCCTAGCAAAGACAATAAGGGAAAGCGTGAGGAAGATCAAAGCACAGGGGCGAGAAATCAGATTGTTCTGGCTCAAGGCA
>JAATLQ010033272.1:0-17218 GCA_013421005.1 Heliconius erato x Heliconius himera | reverse complement strand
CCGGGGGATCGGGCGGATGCTCAGCATCCATTTTAAAACTTAACCTTTAACCTTACCTTATAATATAACTAATCTACTGACAAAAACACCACAAACACTCACAACAACCTAATAACTAAGAAATACAGATCTTTTATTTAAAAACCGCAATTTGCACTAAAAATTTGTGAAAAATAACACAAAAACAAGAATCCCTCACTAACACGTGTGTTAACCAAAACAAACGTCAGCAAAGTCCCACCAGTTGGTTTTACAGTCACACTTCGTGTGACTTCTAGTCTAAATGACAGCAATATTTTTTATGGTTATGGTAAAGATTTACTATTCAATTAGAACGTTTAAGTAAGCCAATTGTAATTAACAATTTGTAATTTGATAAAGATTTTAGAAGCTAAGTGATTTCATGGCGTTAAATAATCAAGGAATATTTATTTATTTACCACTCAAACTTGTACTTTAACTTTTTATTATTTATTTATGACAATTTAATGTAAAACTATTTAACATTGTGCTTATAAGGACCCTATTTAAATTTTCAAACGATGCAGTAAGATGCGTGAACGTATTTTAAATGAAAAATTGTGTTTGTACTAGCAGTGACACAATGGCTCCATTTATAACACTAATCTTAATTAATCTGCAAAGTGTAGGCTCGAGAAATCATTTATAATAATGAGTCATGATATGCTTTATAGGGATGTTACATATCAGGACTAAATTTAATATGTTTTCTTAACTTTTATTTTATTAATAACAGTAACAGTTGCATACTCTGTGCACTAAAAAAAAATTGAGAAGCATATTGTAGATTTAAAGCAGTTAGCAGCTTAGCAACTTTTATACTGAAATAAGAAATTCCAATTACGACCTCTAAATGAAATCGTTGTTTTTCTAGATTCAATTCCAGAAACTTGATAAAAAATATCAAATGTTGTCATTGATATTTTAAATTTATATATATATATATATATATATATATATATATATATATCTTAAAACAATATTACCATCAATTTTAATTATATTTCGAATAATCTCATAAACACAAACAAATGACAACTTTAAAGGGCAAATCATTATCAAAGGGACGAAACGATAAGCCCACTCGCATTTTGCATGCATTTTTGATATACGTCTATATATGTGTATATATATAACTATAGTAAATAAAATATAGTTTGGGTGTTTGTGCTTAAACGCATAGCTGTGCCGCAGTCACGATGCGCGTGTCGGTCGGTGCGGCGTGCGCGCTCCTGCTCACTCCTGTCACCCTGGTACTCTGTCAAAACACGGGGTACTATGCTGAGGATGGTTACCGAGACGACGCCATTGACGTGTGAGTTCACTTGTTTCAGTGACAGTGATGTGACAGTGTTTTTTTTTTATTTTGTAGGTGTTAGGTGGCATGATGGTGAATTTTGAGTCAATTGTTACTTAATGTTTTGTAAATATGAGGTATATTTTTTTCTATTAATTCTTAAAAAATGTTACCTAATTTTAAAATAGTGTTTTTTTAATTTATACTCAAGCTTTTCAGAGTAAGTACATCCTGTGGATTTTTGTAAATGAAGCTTTTGATAGAGCATTTTACAGTACTTTAATAATTATTGTGACTATGTATTTACTGATACTACTGATTTCAATAATTAATATAAATATTATATTGTGTTAATTTCGCAAAAGAAAATACCTGCTTAAAACCGATGTGATTGTAACGCGAATCAAAATACAACACGTTAATCGTTTTACAAATTTTCTTAAATTTAGACAAAACATGGTGAGTTCATAATTCAAATACATTAAACAAAAACTACTATCATTAAATATCCACAAAACCTTTAATATAAAAAAAAGGATTGCAAACATTGAGTTTATTTAAAAAATATACATATATATGTAGATAATATTCGTATAACACTAAGTACCACTAAAGCAACATGGACTCTAAACATACTTAGAATCATCAAATTATTCAATCATCGAAACAACTCAATCAACATTCATTAAAGCACTTGAAGTGACATATTTGACGCTCTTCATTTATCACTGGGAAATGTAACCTAGATAAGAAACTGTAACTATGCTTTCGTAGAAATACTGAAATGTGTTTGTTTTTTTTTATAATCAGCTTCACGCTGTATCTCGGACACAGCAGGGTAGGCAGAGGGAACCTAGTGTTGAGACACTCGATTCTCCACTTACCACTCGGCGACCAGAGCGAAAAGATGAAAATATAAGCTTAAATAAATATTTCATTTCTTCGAGCTGGGATCGAACCCATAACCAGTCACTTTTTTACATACTTTCAGTGTTATCGTTTGTCATGCTCTACTTCTAATCATATTTAGAGAATAGTCTACTTTTATTAAAATTTTTGATAATCATATCTAAAAAAAATCTACGCATCTTACCAATTTTACACAGACTTTTTTTACACTCTTTTCCTCACCTTGCATTTACTGTATGTTTATTATATTTATGAATGCATAAAACGAAAAAATTACAGCCTCATAGCAAAACGCTCTATTTCCATACTAACACCATAAAAAAAACATAACGATAATATATAATAATATTTCGTTTCTAAGAATCTGGCTAGTACCACTATTAATAACCCTGGTGCAGGGGCCCACATAGCGCAATTGAATTGCAGCTGAGTGCAGTGCGTTGACCCCTTGCATTTTTAACGCGAACTCTGCTCTTCGTATGTGATGGTTTTATCAGTTAGGGGAAATCGTATTGACAGATTAAATATTAGTTGTATTATTTTAAAAAAATCTTGTTTTTTTTATATATAGGCCAGTCGTGGCGCAGCGGCACGAAGTGTGACTGTAAAACCGATTGGTCGTGGGTTCGATCCCCACTCGAGGAGATGAAATATTTACTTAAATTTATATTTCCATTTCTTCGCTCTGGTGTCGAGGATAAGCGCGGCGTTGAGTTCTGCCACTCAACACGCAATGCCTCCAGAATTAGGCAGAAAGTGGGGAACGGAGTGTCCTAACACCTAGGTTCCCTCTGCCTACCATGCTATGTGAGGGATACAGCGTGAAGCTGATTTATTTTATTTTTTTTATTTTCGTGAGTTATAGGATAGCTCTTTACGCTTATCGTTTTTAGGGTTTAGTACTTCCAAAGGTAAGAACGGAAACCTTATAGGATCACTTTGTTGTCCGTGTGTCAGGACAACTTATCACGGGATAGCGTAGAGGTGGGTTCGATTTCCACACGAAGGAATTAATTATTTTCATTTCTTTGCTCTGGTACCAACGTAAAAGCACGGCATTGAGTATCGCCACTCAACAAGCAATGCTTCGAAAATTCGGCGGAAAATGAGGAACGGAGTGTCTTAACAGTAAGTTCCCTCTGTCTACCCTGCTATGTGAGAGCAGCAAAAAGCAATGAATTATGTCACTAAAATAATATCTCTTTTATTAAAAGTAGGTAACATCGAAGACGCAACTGTCTAATAGGAACGTAGTGTCTTAACACTAAGTTTCCTGGTACCCTCTGCCTAACCTGCTATACGCGGGATACGGCGTGATTAAATAACTCTACTTATAAATTATAAAGATGAAGTGGTCGTCCTGGTAACCAATTTATTTGTATGACATCACATATCCTCAGTACATGGAACATATAACTGATAAGATACTTGATAGCAGCCTAGTGTTTGCTCTGACGTCATTGTTTGCTTAATAGTGTTTATAGTATAATAAACATTCATTAATAATTTGAAGCGGACGTATTCTAAATAATTGATGATAGTTTTAGATAGTTAAAGTTAGTTTTATTTAGTTTCTCTAGTATAATAGTAACATAATAAGAGGTCAGTCGTGGCGCAGCGGCACGAAGTGTGACTGTAAAACTAGTTGTGGGTTCGATCCCCACGCGAGGAGATGAAATATTTACTTAAATTTATATTTCCATTTCTTCGCTCTGGTGTCGAGGCAAAGCGCGTTGTTGAATTCCGCAACACAACGCGCAATGCCTCCATAACTTAGTGGAAAGTGGTGTGTCTTAACAATAGATTCCTTCCCTAATATTTTAAAGCTGGTGCATTTGTTAAGAATACTACCAGCTACCGGCGCACATTGATTTTTTTTTCAGCTCCACGCTGTATCCCGCACACAGCAGGGTAAGCAGGAAACCTAGTGTCCCGTTCACAAACACTCCGTTCCCCACTTTCCGCCAATTTCTGGAGGTATTGCGTGTTGATTGGCGGAACTCAACGCCGCGCTTTCCCCTCGACACCAGAGCGAAGAAATGGAAATATAAATAAATGTAAATAAATATTTCATCTCCTCGAGTGGGGATCGAACCCACAACCAGTCGATTTAAAGGTACTCTTTGTGCCCCTGCGCCACGACTGGCCTCTTGCTGAATTGTCCGTTTATCGAGAACGTAACCCACTGCACTTGCTGTCAGAGTTACCTCGGGCACTTAGAATGTGTCATGTGTCACACACATCTTTAACCTACTTCCATTTGACCACAGATTAAGTCATAAGGAAAAACTAGTATATATCATAATGTTATATTATGATTGCAGTTCCGACACGCACGGGATCTGCCCAACAGATAGGTTACTGCGATCGAGGGAGACGTGTCGCGTGGACGGCGTCGACATTCAGTGCATCCGACTAAACTGCTGCGAAGACTACAATTATATAGCTGGGCGGTAAGTTAAATATTAATATTATGTTTAAAAAATGTATAATCGTTTTTATTTAGTTCAGCTTCACGGTGTGCCAGCTATAGGCAGAGGGTTAAAACACTCCGCTCCCCATTTACTGTCAAATTCTGGATGCATTGCGTGTTCAGAGGCGGATATTAACGCCGCGCTTTTACCTCGGCACCAGAGAGAAGAAGTGAAAATATTAAATATTTTATTTTCTCGAGTGGAAGTCGAACCCACAACGTATCTCGTTTACAGTTACAAGTCTGTACTCATGAGCAACGATTGGCCTCTAGTGTAGTGTTTATTTAAAAAACAATTCCTACGAGTCCACTAGAAGACATATTTATGTTTATGTTTTATATAAACAGTATCAGGTTACACAACTAAAAGTATATCGCCGCACCGCCCAAAACACAGTTACAGTGTCCCTGTAAGATAACCAGAATAGAATAGAAAGATAAATAGATATATAAAATGTAAAGTTTAAACAAAAAAGATCAGATTATTCAGCCTTAGTATATACGGAAATATTAAAAAACTAGCGACCTACGCACGGATTCACTCACATAAACTTATTGTAATCTAATATATTTTTTTGATGTTTACGATTATTACACATTTTAAATGAAACCAGATTAATCGTTAACTATAGTTTCGAAAGTCAGCTGTGTGTGAGCATACTGTGGATAAACCCAGCCACTACATTAGGTTTGATAAACCACAAATCCTCGCTAAGGAAAACAAATAACAATATTACCCGTTTTACATTTGAATGAAACGAAAAAAACTTTCTATAAAAATTACACTGTTAAAGACAAATAAAGTAAATTGTAACTTTTTTATAGAAATATATTTTTCCAGCTGCATTCCAAAAACAGTGGAACCATGCAGCCTACGACTGTGCGAGCAAGCGTGCGCCGTGCGGGACCAGCGGATATGGTGCACGTGCCACCAAGGGTTCAGGTTCGATGAAGATAGCTACCTAAGGAAAAAACAACCATTTTGTGTAGGTAAAGTATCAAAATCATTAGCTTTTTTTAAGCTTAATACTTTATTGGAAATCTGCGTGGAAAATGAGAATCTAGTGATGCTTTTTTTTTATTCTCCAACTATTTATATAAAGCCTTAGCCTCTCCCTTAATGAAGAATCTAGTGTTAAGACGCTTTTTTCTCCAATAAGACACCTCCGTTCCCTTCTTTCCTCTGAATTCTTGTGCATCGTTACCAAAAGCCAGGAAAGGAATTTTTTTATATTTTATGCTCACGAGTGAGAATCGAACCCACATCCATCGCGTTTATAGTCACACGCTTGTGCCCCTGCACCACGAAGGTCAATTAAACTTTTGATAATTTCTTGCTTACTTACTTGTTATTTTCATCTTACATAATAAGTTATAGATTATTTAATATTTCCATTTCCAGACATAAACGAATGTGCAACAAACAACGGCGGCTGCGACCAGCTCTGCATCAACGACCCCGGCGGCCACCACTGCGAGTGCGCGCCTCCCCTCGTGGTAGCCAGCGACGGCAGGAGGTGTTTGCAATCGGTAGCTATTGCTTTAAAGGTATATTTTTGTATCAGGTACATGTAGATTTAATATATATTTAAACAAGAGCTTCTAATTAAAAATAAGGAAATGGAATTTTGTTTTTTCATTTACTATAATGATTCCTTATATATGATATTCCTTATTATTCTTGTATAAATAATAAAAATAATTTCTGTCTGTCATCCATCAAAAATCCGTAAACCAACCAACAGTGAACGCGTGGTGTGCCTATTTAAAGTCAAGTTTACATTTGAGTATATATTGTATAAAAAATTATTTAATACATTACAGGAGCCCTTACCGCTGGTGCGGGCCTCGTCGCGGTGCTACGCGCCGTGCGATACGGTGTCGTGGCTGTCGAGGAAAGTGAAGCAGCTGAGCGACCAACTCCACACGACGCAAGCTGCCCTTAAGAAATTATTAGAGAATCCTATGTTCAAAGGAGAAGGTACAATTATGAAACATTATTTTTCTTGTGTCTGACGCATGTAGGTTTGCAGTACGTAGTTTTTAAAAATAATTCTCTTTTTCAGCCTTTTAATTCATTTAAGAAACGTTACGTTTTTGGTGATAAAATCCAAAGTTTTCATCTAAGAATAAGTTTTATTTTTATTTTAAAAACTTTTTATCTAAGAAGAACCAGAGAAATAAAAATATTTCAAATATAGACATTGTCTAAGTAGAAATCGAACTTACAACCATTGTGTTTAGTCAAGAGTCTTTTTGGCTACTCAACAATTGCAATATTTTACTAAGCAGAAATATAAGTTTGACTCTGCATAATAGCATTTTTATTACTAAACACTTTTGTCAAAGTTTTTAAAGCAAAATATCTTGAAATACATTTTAAATAGATCACTCGAATATTTAAAACAGATGATGGTCGTTTCGCAGAGGGCACGCACGCTTACAGAGTACTCGACGCTACCGCGCCATTGGAGGGTGGGTACTGTCGATGTGAACGCGGGCCTAGAGTAAGTATTAATTTTTTTTATCAGATTTTTCCATAGAAATAGAGAAAATAAATTAAATGGCTCTTGATTCCTATCACTCCGTCCTAATAACTGTCAAATATTAGGTAAACATAATACAGTATACAGTAACAGTATACATACTACACTAAGTTAAGATACATTTTAACACTAGGTTCCCTCTGCCTACCCTGCTGTGGCGGGATACAGCGTGAAGCTGACATTGTAAGACACTCCATTCCCCACTTTGCGCCGAATTCTGAAGGCACTGCGTGATGAATGGCGGAACTCGACGCCGCGCTTTGCCTCGACACCAGAGCGAGGAAGTGAAAAAAAAAATCGAAATAAATATTTAATTTCCTCAAGTGGGGATCAACGCCACAAACAGTCTCGTTTACAGTCACACACTTGTGCCCCTGCGCCATGATTGGCCTCATAAAAAAATAAAGATATCTAAATAGGCTTATATCTTTTTATAACAATTTATTTCATTTGTATTCTATTTGTTTTGTTCTGTTTTATATATTTAAGTTTCACTTATTCTAGGGCCCAGCTGGTCCCCCGGGCATGGAGGGTCCAAAAGGGGATACTGGGGCGCGAGGACCACGTGGGGCTCGTGGGCCGAAGGGATCCCTGGATTTAATGCTACTTTTACTAGCTGATATTAGACATGATATACATAATCTTGAAGAGAAAGTCTACAAAGAAGGAGAAAAGTAAACATAACATTATATTTTTTATAAGCATGTAAATTAATCTCTAAAGAAGTCAAGTCAAATAGGCCATTAAAAATGTATATATATAAAATACATTGTTTTCATATGTAAAATTGTAACTACAAAAAATTTCTGTCTTTTTTAAGTTAACATTGAAATATTTTTCTTTTATTCTTTAATGGTATTTCTGTAATAAAATATTTTAATAAAAACCTTACAGACCAGAGCGTTTTAACCTTCAAAAAGCTTGGAAACACCAACACAAGCAAGAACAATTAGAAAAAGAAAGCAACGTGGAGCAGGACCTGGAGGCGTACACCGCGCCGCCCGTCGTAGGCGCTGACCCCGTGGAGATATCGCACCATGGTAAGTTGTTAATATATTGTAAACAATATTAGTCTTTTATAAATTAATTTGATTTTTTATTTATTTTTATTAATATATGTGGGTCATTCCAATTCCAACAACCCTCACTTAAAAAGTAATTTTAATATAAAAACTTTTAAACAGACAGTTAGTAGACTATCACATGAAAACTAAATTCATAAAAAGGCTAGTTAAAAGGCTATTGCTTTGATAACAGTACAAACCCAAAAGGGTAAGAACAGCTTCTAATTTACTTCAACTTCATAGTGTTAAAAAAGAAACTAGTATGAAATTTAAATTCTAGGTATGAAACTTTAAATTCCCGATATTAAACTTAAACTAACGCAATTAAACTTTAAACTCAAGGTACAACAGGAGAAATAAGCCAAAAATCAGAAACCACAACGGACTGGACGCTAGTGAAGGGCGACAGCTACGACAGCACCGACGCGCTGGACATCGCCGACATGGACGAGAAGCTGCGCCAGCTGCGGCAGCTGGCCAACGCGACGGGGGCCGGCGACGACGACGATGTCGACACGGATTATGATTATAGCTTTTATTAGATATTTTTGTACAAAAAATTGTGTTGTTTTTTTTAATTCGTTAGTTTATTTCCTTTTTGTTTTCTTTTTTCAGTTGGTTGGGTATTGAAAGCAAAAACTTTGGAGAATAAAATTTTATTTTATGATTTTTTTTTTACTAAGCTCAACAGCCTGTGCTTTGAAATTTCTTGTGCAAAATATTGTTAAAGAATGTAATTTAGAAATAAAAAGTTCTATATCTAATTCTAGGCCCGATTAAAATAAATTTAAATTGTGAGCCACAAAGCAAGAACCTCAAAATATAATAAACAATACATGAAGTTCAAGCCAGTTGTGGCGCAGTGGCACAAAATGTGGCTGTAAAACCGACTGGTTGTTGGTTCGATCCCCACTCGAGGAGATGAAATATTTGTTTAAATTTATATTTCCATTTCTTCGCTCTGGTGTCGAGGCAAAGCACGGCGTTGACTTCTGCCACTCAACACGCAATGCCTCCAGAATTCGGCAGAAAATGGGGAACGGAGTGTCTTAACATTAGGTTCCCTCTGCCTACCCTGCTGTGTGCGGGATACAGCGTTAACCTAAAAAAAAAGTTACAAAAAGAAACTACTTAAGAAAAATGTAACTAAAATCTTGTATATACTAATCTATACTATTATTAATATAATAAAGAGTTTGTTTGGTTTGTTTCATTTAAGGCTAAGATCTCTGGCATTACTGGTCGGATTTACTTTCTTATTGTTTGAAACCAACACTACGATGTATTCATTATATATAACATTACAATACTTTCCTTACTTAAAATTACATAAAGAAATAACAATAATAATGAACGCCTTTGAAAAGCTTTAACTGTGTATGCCTAAAAAAATAGTTAAATATATGTAAGTCGTGGCCAGTCGTGGCGCAGCAGCACGAGGTGTGACTGCAAAACCGACTGGTTGTGGGTTCGATCCCCACTCGAGGAGATGAAATATTTACTTAAATTTATATTTCCATTTCTCCGCTCTGGTGTCGAGGTTAAGCGCGGCGTTGAGTTCTGCCACTCAACACGCAATGCCTCCAGAATTCGGCCGAAAGTGGGGAACGGAGTGTCTTAACACTAGGTTCCCTCTGCCTACCCTGCTATGTACGGGATACAGGGTGAAGCTGTTTTTTTTTAAATTTATTTTAAGTCGTCATAAAAAAAATCTACTACGAAAAAAAGACAACTATGAACGACGGTGAAGACTGTAAATTTAGTATTATTTTGAAAGAATACAGGTTAGGTTCTATTCTTACTCGCAAACGAAGTTTATGTACTCTTTCGAGTCGTTGTTGTCTGTTGTTTTATTTGGTGGAATATGGTTGGTCGTTTTCTGATTTGGTCTGAATTATGAGACCGGTTGTTCATGATAGAATGTACAAATTATTTAATCATATAGGTATGCTATATATTAAAAATATGCTATATCTAGATCTGTAGTTTATTAAACGAAAAACAACAATAACATAATTTACAACATAATATAACTATCTACATCTTAGCATTTGGCGCTCCAGTCTCTCTGGCTACCACGCTAGGAATATATATATAATAATAAGATCTTTGATTTTCATGATTATTACACATTTCAAATATAAAATAATATATATATTTTAAATATTACATATTATTATATATTTAAATATATACGGTTATTATTACAAATAATAATAATATAATAACTAGCGACAGATACAGATACTGGATATTGTGTTATAAGTAAAAATCGTTGATAATTTATGTAATTAACTATTTCCATTTTGATCATATTTTTGCGGCGGTTGTTACTTTGTATTCGCTGGCACTTATATGATAGCGATATATTACATAATTATTGTTTGTGAGCAGATCGAAAGTTTACATAAAAGGAATGAACATTTTTTAAACCAGCAAAAAATTAACTGTGACATATTATTATTACATGTAAACATAAAAAAAAATAACAAAAAGACCATTCTGGCGAAAAGGAAAATATCTACTAGTACTATCTATAGTCATGAATAAAAACGAAACCAATACATTATAATATATATTTATTAATCTTTCACAATACAATAATATATTCAACTGGCGACCGACGGCTGGTACTGTGCTGCGAGTCGCTTGAACTCATTGACTTTAGCGTTGTACTCCTTTGTGAAGGGGTGGTCGGCGTGCGCGTCCAACAGCTGAGCGAGGTAACGGGATGATACCTGAAATAATAAAAAATATTAGAAAATAATAAAAATACACTTACATAGAGGCCCGTAGTGGTGAAGGGGCATAAGGGTGTGACGCAACAGTTGTGGGTTCGACTCCTACTCGAGGAAATGAATTATTATTTATTAATATTTTCATTTTCTTCGTTCTACCGCCAAGGTATAAGCCCCGTGTTGAGTTTTGTCACTCAACAAGCACTTATCGAAAAATTCGACGGAAAGTGGGAATCGGAGTGTCTAAACACTAGTTTCCCTCTGCTTATACTGCTTTGTGCGAGGTACAACGGAAGCTGTTTTTTTAACTTGTGTACTAAACACAACAGCAGCAGCATGATTGTCCATAACTGGTAATCGGTAATCATATAATTCAAATAACATATATATATATATATATATATATATATATATATATATATATATATATATTTTATTACACAATACACTAAACTAAAACTCTATGGCTACTAAAAAAGCATAGGTACTTATTTAGAAAAGGTATAAAAATTTTAACGTAGCAGGGCTCGAACTCTCGGCTCCTAGAAACCGACCAGGCACTCTAACCACTAAGCCATACGTTCTCATCAAGCTACGTCCAAATTTTTATACGCTTGTTGTTTATTGTAACAAGTTAGTGTTCAATGTCACATATGTGTTATGTTTAGAATAATACATACCTCCGGTGGTTTCCCGCTGTGAGCAGCGGTCACGGCCAATCCGAGCAACAGCTCCGGTTGCTGTGGAGCTCTCGTCTGAGCCTCTGTTAACATCTGCTCGGCTTCTTCCCACATGCCTAAAAAAGATTGTTATGTATACTATATAGTATATATCATATACTTTTTTTAGGTTCATGCTGTATCCAGCATATAGCCGGGGAAGCAAAGGAACTTAGAAATAAGACACTTACTCTCCAAGCACCGCCCAATTCGAGGCATTTTGTGTTTAGAAGCGAAACTCAACGCCGTGTTATGTCTAGTTACCAGAGCTGTAAATAACTCATTCAACCAATTGGAAATAGCACCTAAGCCGTCGAGTTTGTGTTGTACGGTAGTCAGATGCTGTGCCGCTGTATTTTAAGTAGAATAAAACATATTCTCCATAGTTTTTTTTTTCATAAATCTAATTGTTACCAGTAAATACCAACATCTATTTTTATTTCTTACATAATTTTTATTTATATTTACTTGATAGTAAAAAAAAATGCCATTATGGTGCGGTGAGACAACATCTGACTTTAAGCCCAATGATTGTCATTTCAAACTCCAATCTCTCTCTCTCTCTCTATCTCTAATGTACAATATCAATTTCAATATCATTCGTTCAGAATTAACAATGTCTCATTACACTAGGTTTTCTCTGCCTACTCCGCTACAGGTTACATGCTGGGTACAATGTGAAACTATATCGAAAAAAAAAGAAAAAAAATACATTTTACTTTTCTAAATGAAGATTAGAAAAAGAAAAATGCCTTATAAGAAAATATGTAAGAATTTCAACATAGTTTGAACATATGGTTAGTGGTCTTGAATGGCTTCCAAGAGGCGCGAGTTCTAATCAAGTTACGTTCAAATATGTGTGCGAGTTTCCTAAAAAAAATAAGAAAATCAACTTATAAACTACAACAATAGTAATAATACAATAAATACCTCTGCAAGCAGCAGCCGCAGCGCCTACAGCTGAAGGTCCAGCACCTAATGCACCGAGTCTCTCTGCTAACTCCATTATACTATAGTGTGCATCTTGAACACCTGGACCACCCTGTAAATATGAAATAATGTGGATTTTTACTTTATTCTCATCTCTCTGATATATTATTTTATATTCAATTATCAACAAAAATATGTGACCTTTCATCAAAAGATTGTAAAAGAAAAAGAGAAATAAGTAAATTTTATTAAATAATGTATTGTATATGTATTTTATCACTAATTACAACAATTTGCTATCCGTAAATGACCAGTAATAAATGTTGAAGTGTAAAGATAGAGCGAAATTCCTAAATGTATGGGAATGATGTGCTTATAGTATAAAATACAAATCCAACTAATGTTAACAGTAAAGTTTAACATATTGAAACCTGCATCTTTCGGCAATCGTCCAAGTGCTATATTTCATTTCCTCAAACAGGAATCGAACCCACAGTGTAAATTGTTCACAGTCACACGTCTTGTGCTCCTGCACCACAAGTGGCCTAAAACTCATTCTTATTTGTATTGTTATTATACTTTTATAACATATTTACATTTGTAGGGAGGTTACTGGAAATTTCCACTACCAAAACTAAAAATCATTTCCTCTAAGAGAATTTTTTTTTAGCTTCATACTGTATCGCACACTCAGCTGGGTAGGCAAAAGGCAGAGAGTCTTGGGTCTAGAGAATAGTGTTAAGGAACTCCATTCCCCACTTTCTGCCAAATTAGGGAGGCATTGCGTTTTGAGTGGGGGAACTTAATGCCACACTTTCAGATTTTGCTTGAAATGCTCTGGTGTTGAGGCACAAGTCTTGAGTTGGAATCAAACTCTCAATTGGTCACATTTACAGTCACTAGCTTGTGTCCCTATGAAATGACTGGCCTCAAAATTTGATTGATTGAAAATGATCAAATCAGCTTCACTGTGTATCCCGCAGACAGCAGGGTAGGCAGAGGGAACCTAGTGTTAACGACACTCTGTTCTCCACTTTCTGCCGAATTCTGGAGGCATTGCGTGTTGAATGGCAGAACTCAACGCCGCGCTTAACCTTGACACCAGAGCAAGGAAATGGAAATATAAATTTAAGTAAATATTTCATCTCCTCGAGTGGGGATCGAACCCACCCAAAATGATGATTTACGTTATTACATATCAAGAAAAATACCCAACAATGGATTTGAGTCACAGGACTAAAAACAATTACACAATTTTTTTATGTCTTTTTAATAATATTCTTATATACATTTATTTACCTGAGCCAAATTAAGCCAACTTTGCGCCAGTTGAGTTAATGTACTATCATCTTCAATATCTTGCAACCCTTTAAGTTGTTTCTTCGCCAAGTCTGGTCTGTTCATCGCCAGCAAGCATTGTAATGTGAATGCACTGAGCTCCAATGATTCAGCTTCATGTAGAATTCTTTAATTAAATATATTTTATTTTACTATATTTTGTGTATAAAGATATTGTTTGATAATATCACACAGTATGAGGTTGTCATGGCACAGAGTCACAGTTGTGAATATAATGGTTGTCTATTCGATTACCACTTGAGGAATGAAGAATTTAATATTTTCATTTCCTTGCTCAGGTATAGTGCAAAGTGCAGTGTTGAGTTCTGCCACTCAACACATGTTGTATTATTTTAATTTACATTTTCCAAATAACATGCCGTAAAAGCCAAAGTTTATCTTCACAATGTCAAATAAAAATCGATGAAATATCACCTTTCAATTAATAAAATGTCTCATTATGACTTATTTATAAGAAATACAGTGTTGAACTAATAAAGTAAAATATTTTTGTCATACATTGTACTGTCATTTATTTAACTATTTGTTCAGCACACATGCTTACAGCAATTCAACAACATACATTTTTGTGGATATTTTGTTATTTAAGGGTAACTAAGAATTACATCATGATCATGTTATACAGCCTATAGTACTCTAAAAGAAATTAGCTTTCATACAAAACAAAAAAAAAGTAAACCAGACTAGTAGATCCAGAGATATTAGCACTTAAACAAACAAACAAAGAAACTCTTCAGCTCTATTATATTAGTATAGAATATGCACATATCAAGGTACTCAGAGAGTATCCAGTATTCAAACAATTTGTCTGTTTTCTGCCCAAATTCAAAACTCAATGCAGCAACGCGGGTACACAGAGTTGCTGCGAACATGGACTAATGTAAAGTATTTGAAACATAGGGTTTCCAAAAATGAATAATACTAAATATACATGACTAAATAGTTTCACATAAAGCATGTAATAACTGGAAAATCAAAGATCAAAACTGTTGAAAAACTTACTTTAATGCTGCTTCATAATTCCCTTCATGATAGTAGATAGTAGAAGCAACAATAAGGAATATATCATTTGTTAGCTCTGTTCCCTTTGCAACCTATAATGATAATTAAAGATATTAATATAAATACTAATGAACAATGGGAAAAGAGACAGACTGTAACAGTTAAGAGGTTGTTTCCCATTCAGGAAAATGAAATAGTTTCATTTCATCTCTGGTATCATAACAAACCACAGCAATGATTTTTGCCACTGAATGCTATATCTCAAAAAATGGTAAATGCAATACCATTACACTACATTCCTGCTGTCTACTCTGCTAAATGCAAGATATGTGAAGCTTAAAATCAATGTTTAGGCTAAGTAAGCTATAAAAGGTTATTAATTAATATATATATTTTTTCTAGCAAACCAAACATGTTTCAACTTACTCTAGCATCAATCTCAGATACTATAGCTGGTTTATTGGCACCAGGGGATAAATAATCAACCAGTGTCTTTAATGGTTGTAACATAGGATCAGCACTTTTTAGCTCTTGTAAAACAATCCTATAGTTGCCCTGTGCAATATACGATCGATACAGAAAAGCATCTCGCTGGAGAGCTATGAGCGGAGAAGACGGCTGCAAAGAAATAATATATAATATTATAAATTTAGATATCTTAAATTCATATAGCAAAGCAATTTCATATGACTGAGAAAAGTAGCTCTAAGAGAAGTATTTTATAAAAACTTGAAAATTTTATTACAAAATTACACCAAAACAAACGTCAACACGTCATCGGTATAAATAATAGCTACTTTTATCACAATAGAAAGCTGTAAATATATTTTTTATTCATTTAAAATGTTACTTACGTTTACATTTTGCGCTTCATTTATGGCTTGTTGATAATTTCCAACATAATATGCATTTTTAACATCGAAAAGCTCATCGACATCCTGCTGCTGACGTGCCATTTTGACAACAACTGACAGCTGTCAAGCAATAGTAAGCTATATAGTATATAGATAGATTAACAAATGTTTAGTCGTTCAAAAATTAATGTATAGTCCTTTTTACTTAATGTTAGAACTTTTAATGTTTTAATAAAATAAGCAAGATTAAATATTATTTTATTTTTGAAATTAGTCGTATTAACAATAAAAACTATGATTGAAAGAACGACTACGAAAATTTTTACGAAAAATTTGTTGTCTTCCATAAACCACATTATTAAACATATAGTCAAAATACAGGGAAATTCATAAATATAAATAAAAATACGAACATTACTATAATGTTCCTATAATAGTAATTTTCGCATTAGGTATTATACTAAAAATATATAGTCCAGAGCTACCTATAGTTGTCCATTAACTGCCACAGAACGGCTAAAGTAGTTACATC
The DNA here is from genome assembly GCA_013421005.1 of Heliconius erato x Heliconius himera. Classification (NCBI taxonomy): domain Eukaryota; kingdom Metazoa; phylum Arthropoda; class Insecta; order Lepidoptera; family Nymphalidae; genus Heliconius; species Heliconius erato x Heliconius himera. The sequence continues at coordinate 774 of JAATLQ010033272.1, read as the reverse complement.
TACCTACCTACCTATATTTTATCTCTTCTATAAAGCGCTTACCACCAACCCAGTAATTCGAAAGTCACTCAGGGGCTTGCTTAGCCTAGTTGTTTATTGCAAATAAAACCCAAAATAGGATTAAGAAGTCACAAACTATAACTCATTTACTTGCTTGTCGCAGCTGTCTCTTCACCTGTTAAAATGAAGATCAAACATCATTAGAACCATTAACACGAAAAAAAAGGAGATTATTTTATGATATAAATAACAATGATAAACAATGGAACTGTACAGAAAGTGCTAGAACATATTATTTGCTTTAATTATAATTTAATTTTATTTGACATAAATATTTTTTACATTATAATTTAATAACGTAACATTTGTTAAGGAAGCACAAGTTTATATAAAGAGTTTTTATATTTGTGTGTTCCTTATTTATATTGTATTCAATCTCATTGGTCTTCAGTTATTATTTTTATACATTGACATATTGTAATAAAAGATCTGAACAACGAAATGTATTTTTCTCAATAATAATATATATTTTATAAATTATTAAAACGTTGTTTTAACTTTAATATGGTAGCAGAGCGTTAAAAGTAAACAATAATAAAGACCTATAAAAGAAGAAGAAAAGACTAAAGGAGTTACGATGGCATCAGCAAAACTTGAAATAGGGCTTTTCGATGGATCTAATTGGGCAACTTGGAAGTTTAAAATAAGGTTGTTGCTTCAGAGTAATCCAGGCACTTTAGACGCAGTGGAAGGAAAACTACAAAAGCCAACTCT
>JAATLQ010033271.1:0-17209 GCA_013421005.1 Heliconius erato x Heliconius himera | reverse complement strand
CCTCCATGCGAATAAGACAAAGGTTCTGAAATTCATCTCAAGGTCATTTTTGAAAGAAATGAAGAACGGACGCAAAATCAGTGTAAATGGTAAAATATTAGAATAGGTGAATGAAGTGGTATATTTGGGAAGATTGTTCAGTAGAGATGGAAAATACGGGATGGATGTGGAAAGGCGTATTGCTGCCGGTAACAGGGTTAATGGAGCTTTAGCTGCATTGATGTGACGGCGAAACGTCAACACACCTGCGCGTTTGGCCATACACAATGCAGTGTTGGTACCGACGCTGTTAAATGACAGCAAAACGTGGGTATTACAGAAGAAGAATGAGAGAAAGATGAATGCCGTGGAGAATCTCTTCGTAGGATATGCGGAGTCAGCTTAGCCGATTGAATCCGTAATGAAGCGATACGTAGAATGGTAGGTATTAGCGAGGATGTCACGGTGAGAATGAAGAAGAACACGCTCAGCTGGTTTGGGCACGTCGAACGAATGAGTGATGAAATAATGGCAAAAAAGATTTATGATGGACAAATGAGTGGTAAGAGAGATAGAGGGAGACCTCGGTTGACAAGGCGAAAGAGGTATGTTGAGACTACGGTCTCGCTACGGCGTTTGGCGTTCCGTTCTCTCTGACTACCTCGCTAGGGATAAAGTGTGAAGCTAAGTTAAGTTATAAGTTATAACATTAGATTTTGGTAAAAAATATTGCAAAAATTTAAAACTGAGATTACGCGCTTTTTAACTAGCAAAGTCATTAATCACATTTTCAAAATCAATAGTATCGACTAGTTTATGTTCAATTGACATGATAGCAATATTGTATTTTTCATTTTCATTCTCTTATTTTTCTTGAACATTCCTTGATTCTTGATTGAAAAAAAAATAGAAGAATTGATCGTAGACTTTGTTGCCCCTTTCCATTTGTTGCCCGGTGCGACCGCACTGCTCGCACCCCCCCAGCTACGCCACTGCTGGGTCCTTTCTGACTTATATATTTAAATTAAAAACAATGTTAATAAAATAAAAACATTAAGTGAGGACAATCGTGGCACAGGGACACAAAAGTGTGACTGTAAACGCGACTGGTTGTCTGTTCGAACCCCTCTCGAAGAAATAAAATATTTATTTAAATGTATATTTTCTTCGCTCTGGTGTCGAGGCAAAGCGTAGCGTTGAGTTCCGCTCAACATTCAATACCTCCAGAATTTGGCAGAAAATGGGGAAGGGAAGTGACACTAGGTTCCCTCTAGCTGTGGCTTACAGCGTAAAGCTGATAAAGAAAATCAATATTAATTACCAAATAAGGTACTGAAGATATAAGTATATTAAACAATTATTATGGTATTAAAATATATAAAAAAGTGCGTCAACTTATTTGATAGTCAAGCAAATGCATTATATGTAAATAGACATTCCTACATAAGTAATTATAACTGTCGACCCTTATGGCTGAAACGTACACAGAAACGTGTTCTGTTGACGCAACACTTAAAGTGAATTTGAACCAAAGACCAACTAAAGTAAATAATTTTATCTATATATTATAACTAGCTTCATTTGCGGCTTCGCCAGCTTTGTTTAGACAAAGATATTATATGGGATAGACCATGAAACTAAAAAAGAAAGTTATTTATATTAGTATAAATAACTTTCTTTTTTAGTTTCATGGTCTATCCCATATAAAGCAGGGTAGCCAGAGGTAACCAGGTACTTAGTGTTAAGACACTCTGTTCCCTTTATGGCATTCTTTTTTTTACTAATATTTTCTAAAACAGAAACCACACACTATGTTATTTTTACTACATACTCAACGTAAATACTTAATGTCCATTTACGACTCCAGAATTCGGTAAGTGGGGAACGGAAGTGTCTTAATGGGAATGGATTGTCTTAATACTAGGTTCCCAGATTTCCTCTGCCTACCATAGTATGTACAGGATACAGCGGGAAGCGAAAAAAAGTAACATTTCGTGGAACCCAATATTACTATAATTTTATTAGTGGCCGTCAGCAAGTTCGTTCACGTAACCTATGAAAAGACGAATCCCGTTTAAAAAAATGTGAGATAAATAACGGACAAAATAATAGTTAAAGTGTTTTCGAATATACTCTCTTTGCATTAAGAGTGAATTTAACCGCAGCGTTGAGTTGCGGAGAGGCCAGTCGTGGCGCAGCGGCACGAGGTGTGACTGCAAAACCGACTGGTTCTGGGTTCGATTCCCACTCGAGGAGATGAAATATTTACTTAAATTTATATTTCCATTACTTCGCTCTGGTGTCGAGGTTAAGCGCGGCGTTGAGTTCTGCCCCTCAACACGCAATGCCTCCAGAATTCGGCAGAAAGTGGGGAACGGAGTGTCTTAAAAACTAGGTTCCCTCTGCCTACCCTGCTGTGTGCGGGATACAGCGTGAAGTTGAGTTGCGCAACTTAACACACAATGCGTGTTTCTTGTGTCAGAAACGAAATATCCTAACAGAAAGTATCCCCTGCCTAACCCGCTTATGCGGGAACAAGCGTGAAGCTCTTTTAAAAGTCACGTGTATTGTACCACCTGAACCATAAACATTTTCTTAGAGAAACGATTCTAAGCTCTATATTATATCTAATACACGCTATTGCATAATAAACCCTGCGCCTGCGCAGCCTTCTCAAACAAATTCAGTTGCCATCAAGACGTCGCGACAGTTGATTGTGCTTTTCATTTTATTCCGTGAACCGTGAAAAATATATAAAATAAAGTGTTCAACTGAAAAAAGGTCAGTCTTAGCAATTTTTTTAATATTTAACAAATTAGTTTTAATTTTTTTTGTTGATATCTACAGTGATTTTTTTAAAATTTAGAACCGTTGATGTCACATGTCTTAAATTTTGGAGATATTGTACTGGCTTAAAGTTTTTATTAGATAGGTGATAATTTAAATATTTTTTAAGTAATAAATGAGAGTTAAATTCTCTCCTTATAACGATGGTGGTTTGAAATGTGTATATTTGTTATATCACTATTACTATATTTTTATTATAGTTTTAGCTCATAATTTAAAATAAAAATAAATTTAAAATTCATTAATATTTAGCTTGGTTTAAAAGAGCGACCCGGAAGCTTAATTTTCTTTCTACATCAAGAGAAATTCAACTTAAGCCTTCCGCATATTATGTTTAATACATAATAAATGTATCTACTATTACATACGACAATATAAGTTAGAACAATAAAACATAGTATGATTTTTGAAACGTATTCTTTTTAAAAATTTGTTAATATTAATTTAAAAGGAAAGGAAGTTTGTTTACTCGATTCAATATTTAATTTAGAATTTTAAACAAGCGAATTTTAAATTAAACATAAATATCTCTGCATATACAAACGGACATATCATATACATAAATACATGTGCGCTAAAAACATAACCCTCCTTTTGGGCTGTACCACAGTCGGGTAAAAATATGTTATTGTAATATATAAGTAGCTGAGATCGAAATAACGCAATTGTTGTATCGATCTTCACCCGAGGAAACAATTAATAAAAATTTTACTCTTTGGCAAAACAAAAAAAAATATTCAGGGCTATAAAAATACAGGGGCTTGTGAAGCTTGCAACTGTAAACGGTTGTGAATGCGATTGCCACTGGAAGAATGAAATATTTAATATTTACATTTTCTCATTCTGGTAACCAAACGCGGCGTTAAGTTCCACAACTCAACACGCTATGTCTGGAGATTCGGTGAGTCTTATGGGGGTATCTGTTTGTGTTCCTCTCCCAATCCTTTTCTTTAATTTGCCTATAATCTTACAATACTTTTAAGCGGGCGAAGCCTCGTTGCGGTCGCTAGTAAAATAAAAAAATAATTTAAATATAAAAAATTATACACATACTAGAGGGCGCGCGCGGCTTCGCCCGCTTATTATGATTGAATTCTAAAAAAACCACGAATCACGTGTTCAATAAATTATTTTTAACAATCTGAATTTAAATTTTTATAAAAATCGGTGGCAATTTAAAGATTTTTCCATATAAACTTTCAACCCCTTATTTGAACCCTTAGGGGGTGAATTCTTAAAAACCATGAAACACGTATTCAATGAAATATTTTTAAGAGTCTGAATTTCAAATTTTATAAAAATCGGTACAGATTAAATTTTTTTCCATACAAACTTTCAACCCCTATTTGATCCCTTTAGAGTTAAAATTTTTCAAATTCCCTTCTTAGTGGATGTCCAGAATATGAAAATAAACATCTGTCCAAATTTCACGTTTCTACCATCAGCGGTTACGGCTCTGCGTGCGTCTTACCTCAGTCAGTCAGCACAAGTCCTTTTATATATATAGATAATAAATCATAAGATACCCACGAGCTTAAGCTAACAGAATAGGTTATAGCTGTTGTATAATTATTGATTGATGCCGAAACAAAACTTGTTTTGTTTCGGCATCAATCAATAATTTGCCAATATTTTTTGATTTTGCTGTAGTCAATTTTCTTTTATATTAATAAAGGTATAGTTGTTGTTGTTTAAATAATATTTGAGTTATGACATTCGATGGTCTCCTTTCATTTTTGTATATTTTTTGATCATTTCTTATATTTATTAGTTTGTAGTGTACGCTTTTGAAAATATATATTTTCAGGTTTTTAATACAATATCCATCTCTGTAACAAACACGTTTTTCTTACAAAATTCAAGGCAATTCTACGTAGATCGATCAGGTGACAATATTAATATGTCACCATCGCGATATGATGATAGCGCCAATATGTGATAGACGAAACTAGAGCAGCTATTAGTAAACTCATTAGATGTCTTCTTGATGTACATATATTTTTCATTATAAATCAAATCAGCTTTACGCTGTATCCCATACACTGCAGAGTAGGCAGAGGGAACCTAGTGTTCGAATTCTGGAGAGCGAAGAAATGAAAATATAAATGTACATTTAATTTCTATAATTAATCATTGTCCACAACTTTGTCTGTGTGAGCTTTAAGAAGTAATCCTGTTTTTTTTTCTTTTTCTTTTCTAAAGTCTAAGTTCAGATTATGTATATAGAAAATGGTGTCAGATATTTATGAAATAAACTTTTAATTACTCTTTCTATTTAGTATGCATCAAGATATCCGGCCCGACGGCACAAAGATGTAAGCACAACGGTTCGATTCCCACTCGAGGAAATTAAATATTTAATATTTTTAATTCTTCGCTCTGGTAACAAAGCCACTCTATACCCATTACCTCCAGAATTCGTCGGAAAGTGGGGAACTAAAATGTCTTAATGGGAAATAAGTATTTTAAGACCAGGTTCCCAGGTTCCCTCTGCCTACTCTATATGTGGGGAATACAGCGTGAAGCTAAAAAAATGTATTAAGATATTAAACACTTCGAGGTACACAAGTAAACAAAATGCTACTAAGCAATTATAAAAAAATTATATGAAAACACTGGTTCCTTTTCTATCACAATATAATACGAAATGTTTGTGTACTTGCTTACATCATAAATTTAACATTTAAATATAATTTTAATCCATAATTATACATTGAAACAAAATCACTAGTTTCTTTTTAATACTTCGCTTCGTGAACTTCACCGTTGGGTGTTAAGATAAAAAATGTGATTTTAATTATTAACTGATAACACTTTTTAATCTGTGTTATTTGAGAAAATAAAAATAATCCTGCTTATCTAGATTATTGATTATCGAAGGCCAGTCGTGGCGCAGGGTCGCAAAGTGTGACTGTAAACGCGTCTGATTGTGGGTTCGATCGCTAGTCGAGGAAATGAAATATTTATTTAAATTTATATTTCCATATCGATTCGATCGTGTCGATGCAAAAACATGGCGTTGAGTGCCGCTACTCATCAGGTAATGTCTTCAGAATTTGGCGGAAAGTGGGGAATAGAGTGTCTTAACACTAGCTTACCCTGCTGTATGCGGGATACAGCGGACTGGCATACCGAGAGTTCTGTACAAATTTTAGGATTGTATGCCAAAGGGAAGCACAATTTATAAAAATTTACAAATTTAAATTTGAAGACGTATGCATATTTTTTTTTGTATGCATTTCGTATAATTACAATTATAAGTTTTTTATGAGTATTTCCTAAGAAATTTCCATAAATTTTTACTTTCTATTTTTTTCCTTTATATTTACTGAAAATTCTCAATTCTTGCCAAATGCCATAATTCATTTTCATTTTCCCCGGGAGGAGGAGGGAGGAGGACGACAAAATACTGTAATAACTATAATATAAATAAGAGTACATAATTTTGACGAAGCGTTTATGAATCGATTTTGTTGAATTTTGTAGGAAATTCGTCATGTAATCAAAATTTACAAGCAAACTTATTACTTAATTACAAATTTAATAATGTATAATCGTAAAATTGGTACTGAAGCATTAGTGGGCGAGTCCGATTCACACTTAACCGGTTCTATTTTGCTTACATTTTAAAAAATATTGATTAGTAAAGTTACAATTTTCAAAACAGTAATATTTTTAAACCTTAAGTAAGCCATTAAGGGAATATCAGGATAATGGCCTCCTATATATCAGGATAGTCAAAGAGAACCACTTAAGTCACCACGTTCTCCAAGCTTTTTGGTTCTTAAAATTTTTAATGATAATTTTTTTTATCAAATCAAAGATCGTATATAATTGTATATAAACGAAAATATAAAAAGTATAAATTATATAAAAAGTTTAAATTCTTATAACAGTTAAAAATAATTATAAAATACATGGGTTATTTTAAAACGATCATAATTTAATACAGTTATTTTAAGACTTATTTTGTAACGTTTATATTTTTGGAGATTTTCATTCAAATTGCCTTAGATTTTTTTTAATATTTTACGATTAGATACATTTAACATTTGTGACACTCAGGTAATACCCGCAGATTGTGGGTTTGATTCTCACTCAAGGGAATGAAATATTTTCATATCCTCGCTCAATACGCTGTCTCTAAAATTGAGCGGTATGTGGATAGTGTTTTAACACTAAGTTTCTTGTGATTACTATTGGAAGGAAGTGAGAAATTGAAATAAAAATATATACATTTGCGAATTTATATTTATAAAAAACACAAATTCATATATTCTTATTAAATATATTTATTATTTATTATGATATAGATATTCGTATATTATATTTTATCGGTATAATATTATTTAATAAATTTAATGACTATAATAATATTTCGTTCGTCGATTTATGTTCAAATTTTGACAAATCGCTTAACACTTACTTTATTTAATAGCAAAATTATAAGAATATTATAAAATTATGTTTTTTTGAAGGCTGCCATCGTCTAACTGACTGACGATTGTGGGTTCGATTCTCATTCAGGAGAATAAATGTTTTATTAAAACTAATTTTGCATATTTTTCGTGAGAAAAGGAGAGATTTTAGATATGTTATAGATGGAGGACCTAAGGCCTTCATAAGTCACGTCTTTTATCCCGCTTCCCACTTTTTCCTTTATATAACATTATTCTGTCGGAAGGAATCGGATATTAAGACGCTCCATCACCTATTTACTACCCACATTTCAAGATATCCCGTATTGAGTGGCGAAACTCAACGCCGCGCCTTATTTTAACAAAGTAAGGAAATGAAAACAATCTAAATAGATTTAATCATTTCGTTCAGTGTAGTAGTCTAATCAGGATTATATCATTGACAACATTTTTATTTTATAGGTACTTGAATTTAAAAGGATTTTTGAACTTCATTCGAACAGAATTTGAAACTAAAAAAAAAATTGAAATTCAACAAAATGAAATTGAAGCTTCATAAAAACGAATTTAAAATTAAAATTTTTCATTTATATACTATTTATTTCTTTATAAAATTTAAAAATAAGACAATAGTATAAAAAAAACGTGTTAATTGTTAATTTCACAATATTTCACACGACAGTTTGAAATGTTTGAGAGGGAAATGCGTGTTTGTGAACCGGATGAAGTAACATCGAATAGGCAATGAAATGCCAATTTCGTTATGATGTAGTAATAGAGTTTTAAAAAGTAAGATTTATAATAATAAAGCAGATTGAAACTCATCGTGGCGCCGGTCATGGCGCAGGAGCACAAGCGTGCGACTGTAAACACGACTGGTTGTAGATTCAATTCACACTCGAGGATATTAAACTTTTTTTTTATTATCTCGCTCTGGTGAAGAGGCAAAGAGCGGCGTTGAGTTCCGCCACTCACCACGTAATACCTCCTGAAGTCAATGGAAAGTGAGAAGCAAACTATAAATATAAAATAATAATGAAATTATTAATATTTTGGCTTTAATATTAGTTACACTACTGTGGTGTAGCTCATATTAGTATTTAAAATAAAGTTTTTAATTTTAATCAACTATATTATTTATCACTAGATTTTTAAACACATTAATAATAACACTTAACAAACGACAACAGTATAAAGACCTATATACAAACACAAACCTTAGAAACAGTTATAATAAAAAAAATAAGAAATCATATTCAGAACATAAGAATTTACTCAACTGGAGTCATAAGGTTTTGATTGGTGGTCTCGCTTTGCCTCGTTAACAGAGCGAAAAACTAAAAATATTAAATATATAATTTCCCCGAATGAGAATCGAACCCACAACCATCGTGTTACAATCACACGCTTCACACACAGGACGTCCTCATACACACACACACACAAACATACACACACGCTTATATAGCCACGTTGAATCACAAGTCTACAGCTACAATGTGGAGTAGGTCAGTCACAGATGAATTAGAGGGTCAACGTACCAAATTATATCTAAGATATATTTACTATGCTCCACTTTCTTTAGCGTAAACCAGTTATTTTTTAGTAGACGCTTTTTGTTATATACATATAACTATAGATATACATCTATATTTAAGTACGCGCTAAAAAGTTAAGTATAGTATATTAGAATAAAAGCAAATACAAAAAATATATATTGTTAGCGTACTCGTGTAAAAGAGGGTAGATTTAGGTGGAAAATTGTGTCAATCGGGGGTAGTTGCTTGTAAGTGACCCTTATTGGAAGGAATTTAGTGTGAAGTATTGTTAGTAGGTGATACATATCACTTATTGCAATTACATAGTATCTCCTTCAAAATAATTTAGAATCATATAGACGATGTTAACCACTTCCGATTTCTAACAATATTTTAAAGTAATTTTAAAAGTTTCATGTTAAAATACTTACTTCTTAGGCATAGGTAGAGGAAACTTGAAAGACACTTTACTTTCCGCCTAATTTTTAAGGTGTTGAGTAGAGATAGTTAACTATCTCTACTCTAACACCTTAAAAATTACCAGAACGGAGAAAAATAATAAGCATAGTCATTCCTCTTGATGGGAATCGAACACGCAGTGCTTAGTGTAATCGCTAGCGTTTACACTAAGCACTGCGCCACAACGGCATCGGTTTGTTTTAAGAAATAGTTTTAATAATAGTTTATAAATACCTTTAGTAGTTGTAAGCCGTCGTGGTGCACCGGCACAGCGTGTGACAGCAAACGAGACCTTTGTGGGTTCGATTCTGACTCGAGAAAACAAATTATTTTTATTTTTTCTGGTCGCAATACAAATTGCGGCGTTAAGATCCGCCAAATTAGGTGGAAATTAGGGTACGGTGTGTCTTAAACACCCTCCTTAAAATCCCTCTGCCCTCCCTTGTCTTCCCTGCTTTTAAACTGTAAAACAAAGAAAAACTTTTCTAGCCCCTATTACAGATGTTCCAATCAATGTGTGTAATTGAATTGACCTACTCAGTATTTAACTAGTTTAATTTATGATAGACTTGAGATATATTGTTATTATATAATGTTGATTCTTTATGAGGACTGAAGACTAGCTTTTACATGTGGCTTTGCCCCAATGGACTGTCCAAAACAAAAACACTTTTTGAATTTCAACCAGTTGTTCCTGAGATTAGAGCTATCAAACTTTTCTGCTTTAAAACCTAAAGTAAAGTAAAGCAAAATGATTTCTAGATCATAAAATTCTGTGCCGATTGATGGTGTCCTCTAGTTATATCACATAGCATAAAACATAACTTTTGGGAGTGCCATACAATTATGTAATTAATATCGACATACAAATATTATACAACCGACGACGTCGTTCATGAACGTTCCATGTGCAGAAATAATAAGTGATACGATTTATCTTTTATTTTGTATACTTTTTGTTTATTTCTTGTTTTGGTTTTTTATTTGTAGAATACTATTGTAATATATATATTTTTTAATTTTTTTAAGGAGCATACTAAATTATTATTTATGTATAAATATTTATGTATACCTAATATATGAGGCCAGTTGTGGCGCAGGGGCACAAGGTGTGACTGTAAAACCGACTAGTTGTGGGTTCGAGTGGGGACTCGAGAAGATGAAATATTTACTTAAATTTATATTTCCATTTCTTCGATCTGGTGTCGAGGACAAGCGCGTCGTTGAGTTCTACCACTCAATACTCAACGCCTCCAGAATTCGGCAGAAAGTGGGGAAAGGAGTGTCTCAACACTAGGTAGTGCCTATCCCGTACACTGCCGGCGCTGTATCCAGCGTGAAGCTGATAAATAATATTTAACAAGGAAAAATATCATATTAATAAAATTAGTGCAATATTTGAATTTTTGCACTGAATTGAGAAATATAGTGTCACTCCGATTCATCTTTTTGTTCAAATTCCGAGTCATTATGTGTTAAGAAACGGAAAAAAGATTTTAATTATATTTTCCTATTTTATTAAATGCTATTTTATTATATTCTCTATGCTAGAATGTACTAGCCGCCAATACTAATTTATTTTTGGCCCTATTTACTACAGTAATAAAAAATTAAAATGAGTGTTATATAAATAAAATAAATAAATCAGCATCACGCTGTATCCCGCACACAGCAGGGTAGGCAGAGGGAACCTAGTGTTAAGACACTCCGTTCCCCACTTTCTGCCAAATTCTGGAGGCATTGCGTGTTGAGTGGCAGAACTCAACGCCGCGCTTAGCCTCGACACCAGAGCGAAAAAATGGAAATATAAATTTAAATAAATATCTTATTTACTCGAGTGGGGATCAAACCCACAGCCTGTCGATTTTACAGTCACACTTTGTCCCCATGCGCCACTAGCCTCAATTTGTTTTAAAAGAAATGAAATTAACTAGCCTTCGCAATGTATTTAGTAAACACGGATGTTAGAAGTTATCTAATGTTAATTAAAATCATGCTACGCCTAGCTGTTGAGTGGAGAATGGTAGACGACGATGACTTTTATTTTGATGACTTGATGTCTTTAAAATAATTTGTAGACGCGATTCCTATATATTGAAAGTTGATAACTCAACTTTGTTTGGATATGGACTTTAAGATTTAAATTAAATAAATCCAATTTATTCCCGTAGAATTTTTTTGATATCCTTTCCTTTTAAGTGCTCCTCTACACTTTATAAACTCAGATGTTATGCCTTGGATGCTATGCCTAATTTTATCTTAGTAAGTCTAATCTATTAAGGTTCCCTAACTTGAAATATTTTTATTTAAAATCAATTTAAAGTAAATGAAGCTGAAAAAATATCTTAATATTTTTATTACTAATTCATTTTAAAAGAACTGTTTTTAATTAGTATCATAGCGCGCGAGGTCTAAGCTGGAACTTTGTACTTGTGTCAGTGTTCATATTCACATGGTCTAGGTGTGATTGGTTGTAACTTCTTATATCTACTGATAGCAGCGTCACATATTTTATTATTTTATTTTTGTATTTGATTAATTAAAAATAATATATGAACAGAGTGTTTTAATACTAGGTCCTTGACCACGAACTACTCCAAAATGTTCGAAACGTTAGGTTTCCAATAATATATAATACTAAATATACGTGATTAATCCTTAAAGAGTTGAATTCAAAATGTGTAATAATCGAAAATTAAAAATATTTTTTTTACTATAATTTACTTATTTATACAGGCACTAATCACATTTGTTTGTAATATCAACGTTTAAATAATACTTTTGATAGGAATCAAACCCGTTACTCCCGACATTATGTACACTTTTGATAACACGTATAGTTAACGCAAACGCAAAGAAGATAAAACAAAATTTTTAATTTGTTATACAATTACTTATATGTATGTGAAAGTACACGGAAAATAATCAGTTCCACTACAACGTGAGTTTCGCTAATATTTTTTTCGTTTTATACATTTTAAGAATATAGCATCGCATCGCTACGGTCACGGTAATAATTTTCGAAGAAAATTATTAAATTAATTTATTAAATAACTTGCAGCTTTGTGATGCCGTCGTGGTGCAACGGACGTCTGAGTAAAGCCACTGTGGTTGTGAATTCGATATCCATTAGGGGAAATGATTATGTCTAAATTATTTTAATTTCCCCGTTTTTTGTGGAAGAACGACAGCGTTAACTTCAACGCAATGTCTCCAAAATTAGACTCAAAACGAAATGTCTTAGCTCTCTAGATCCCGTTTTATGTATAGAGGTGAAGTTACATTTTGAATGTCTTTATTGATATAAACTGTCGCGTTGAGTTTTACCACCAAACACGTAATATATCTAAAGCGAACACAAAAATAATAGCAGAGTATCTTAATAATCGGTTCCTTTTAATATTAATTATCTTTCATTGATACGAATCGTATAGATCTGTTAAATTATTTTTTGGCCTTAAAAGGGCAGAATATATACTTTTAATTTTTTATTATTAATACATGTTTTTTTCATAATAAACGTGACAGTGACGTTTAAAGCATGTTTCTTTTAATCCTTAAGATTAATTTCCTTGTGTGGAACTAAAAATAATACATAAGCATTTATTTTAATTTAAAACCTTTTAAAATTTTTTTTGTGAATAATTGACACTATGGCACCAAGTTTGTAATATCAGTCTGTACATGAAAGTGGAGGTTTCATATTCGTAATGTTTATAATTATGTCTATACATATTACGTTTATACCTGTCTTTGTATGTATGATAATGAAAATAGGAGAGTCGTGGTAGAGTCACTCGAGGAAATTAAATAATTTATAGAATGGAGAATGGAGTGTCTAAACGGGGAACGTGGAGAACGTGGAAACATAGTGGCTGGACACCGTATTTCCATTAAAATACTTCCGTTCTGACTCACTCCATGTTCCCCATGTCTTTCCAGCTGTGTGTGGGATACAGCCAGAAGCTATAAAAAATCTGTGCAGAAACGTCCAATAAGCACTTCAGTTTGGATATTGACCTGATTATTTAAATTAAATATTGAATATATAATTGGTAGACATCAATGATGCAAAATTGTATACTTCCTTTTTGTGTTCATAGTTTCTAAACTAATGTAACGCATTTTTGGGTTAACAGTACAAAGTAAACGAGGTCACGTCTTAAGAAAGATTTTTATATGAATTTTATTATGAAATATGTATGTGACATCTTTTAGCTTTCTATAGATTTTTTTGTCACTTATGAATATTATTTTGATTATAATGTTATATATATATATTTGCAAATATATTTTTTTTAACAGAGTAGACAGAGGGGGCCTGGTGCTAAAACACTCCGTTCTCCACGCACGAGACATTGAGTCTTGAATGGCGTAACTCAACAGCGTGTTTTGTCTTGCTACCAGAAGGAGGAAATGAAAATAGTTCACGGCCGTCGCGTCAGTCAGACACTGCGCCGCTATAATTTCGATACAATAATATCTTTGTAGATATTAACATATATCTATAATAATATTTTATATACTGCTAACTTGAGGCCGTCGTGGCCCAGGGGCACAAGTATGTGACTGTAACGCGACGGTTGTGGGTTCGATCCCCACTTGAGGAAATGAAATAATTATTTAAATTTATATTTCCATTTCTTTGCTCTGGTGTCGAGGCAGAGCGGAGTTGAGTTCCGTCAGTCAACACGCAATGCCTCCAAAATTTAGCGGAAAGTGGGGAACGAAGTGTCTTAACACTAGATGTTTGCTTCTTTTTTTTATATGACTAGTATTGACTGATAAAGTAGTATTTTTTTCTCTTTTGGTATTTTTCTTTGTTTCATATAAATTATTATTTAAAATATTTATTTTCTATAAGTAATGAGTATTGAAATGCATTTTTTAAATATTTGGTCAGAAAGTTAAATCTATTAAAAATATTCTAAGCAGATACTGTTATTTCAACCGGTTATGATAGTTAAGTTATTTTCTTTAAATAACAAAATAGTTGAATTAATTTTGTTGTTTTATCAGGTTTTTTTTCCGCGTCAATTTATCTCTTGATTGGAAATTGAACCCACAACTCGGTGGCCTCGATTAAAAAATGCCAAAGTCTCTTCAGTTCAGGAAGATTCAATTAGTGCGTACTATTGTATTCATAGGTATTTTATCCATACCTATTGACAAATATAGTAGTATTATAATGTATACTTTGTCCCCACTCGAGAAAATGATTATATTTAATTAATCTTTATTACCCTGTTGTGGTAGACAGAGGGCGGCGTTGAGATACGCCATTTAACACCCAATATTTAGACTTTAAATTGGGTAGAAAGGGAACTAAGTGTCTTTACAGTAGGTTCAATCTGACTACTATGTTGTATGCGAGATGCAGCGTGAAGCCAAAAAAATATATTCTGTTGTATATGTCTTCCCAAAATCATGTAAAGTTCCAAGATCATTTGTATCAACCTTGACATTTTTAATTTCCGGTTTAAGTAAGCTAATTATAATAAAAGTTGTGTTTTATAAATAGATAACGGCTGACTTATAGGCAAATAAGATTATTAAATTTATCACTATGGAAATTTTAGTGAAATATGAAAAACCGGTCAAGTTCGAGTCGGACTCGCCCATATCACAAAGCTCGGTCGCTTTTATTATTTTAAAAAATTATGTATATTATAAAATTATGGTATTAAATTTATTTTTTTATATAGATATTTATTTCATTTCATCAATATTAAAATATATTTTTTCTCCTAATAATTAGTAGTATTAGAATAAAAGTTTGTATATTTTAAACAAAACTTCCAATTTGCGGATTTGAATCGACAATTCATACAAAATATTACTTAAAAACAATTGAGTGTATCGAAACGGTGATTATTAATTATGTGTCAATGACGATGTAACACGCGAGTAACATGTATGTATCGGCTAGTACTGGATATATTGAAGATTTTTTAAAATTCTTATTAATTTTTGTGTGACTGGAAATGCGAATGGTTGTGGGTTCGATCCCCACTCGAAATATTTTTTTCTTTAAACGTATTGAGAGCAGCTTTGAGTTTCGCCACTCTTCTCCATGGAAAGTGGGGAACGGAGTGTCTTAACACTAGGTTCCCTCTACCTATTCCTTTGTGTGCGGGCTGATGATGATGATTAATTTTTGTACCTAACTAAATAACTATGGTATTAAGTATTATATAAGTTTATATAATCTGTTGTAGTCCTCGTTTTTGGATGTATAGGCATATAAGTAATTGCCTATATTTAGGCATATAATTAATTTAAAACAATGTTCCTATAGCAACGCGTATGTCACCTTATAAATACAAAAATGTATATTGTCAAATGTAGTGTGTGAATTGAGTAAATTGTATTGTAGTAATGAAATTAATAATTGAATTATTGATTTAATGTATCTATTAAGCATGATTAAAAAAAATCTTCTTTTCTTCTCTTTATAAACTATAACTGTACTAAATTTCATATTTATATACTATCATACTTATACGTATGCTATATTTTTGTACAAAATTTTGCTTTACGTATTAATGTATTGATATTGCTTTAGCTTCTCGCGTTATTCCGCATATTGGATAGTCAGAGAGTTCTGATAAGACAATCCGTTCCCGTCTGGGTGGGAATCGAACGCACAACGGCCTGTTGCCAGTTGGCATTTTTACGTTTTATGTATATTAAAAAAATATTTTTTTAATATAAATAAATGTATAAATTCTTATTCATTCAATAAAGTCTCTATAACAAATTGTAAGCTTCATTTGAAAATTAATATTTTTTGCTATTATCTATAAAAGGGTCATACTTTTACTGAGAGAATTGGAGCGTAAATCGTCACATAACGTTACTTTTACAAGAATATGTATTGAGATTCACATAGTAGGTACTATACTCAGTTATTTTTGTACTAAATAAATAATTATTTACTATAATAATGCTGTCGTGGCTTAGTGGTAAGCGTCTCACTGTAGACGCGATGGTTATCAGTTTGTGGGTTCGAATCCAATTCGGAGATATTATAATAATTAAATGATTTTTATTTTTCCGCTCTGGTTTACAAAGTGCGGCGTTAAGTTCCGACACTCAACGCGAAATGTCTTGAAATTTTAATGAAAAACGTTATCTTTATAAGAGTGTGGAAATGAAAATATGTCAGTCATCAGTCAGTCATAACTGTAATATAAAATGTAAACTAGAAAAAAGTACCAAGTTATACACATTTCATCTGTTTCTCAAACAATCAGTTGTTCACTAGATCATTACGTAACATAACGTCGTCATTTATTTTCATACATTTATATGTAATTTTAGTGAAACCGAGAGTTAGAGTGCCCTTCTACAAAAAAAATGAGGTTGCAAAATTTTGTTGGACTTTCACTAGCACTTAAATCTGTGAATCGTTAGTAGTAACTAGTAGGTAGTAGCGACTCTATTTAGTTTTAGAACATTATTGACGGAAAGATATTTTGTAAAATATTTCCTATTTTTTATTTAAATACATAACCTCATCTAGATTAAGCGCGGCGTTGAGTTACGCTATTTAATATGCAGTGTCTATAAATATGTTAAATATTATAGGATAGGCAGAAGAAACCTAATGTTAAGACGCACCGTTCTTCGTTTTCTACCCGAATTCGTGACAGTGCGTGTTGAGTTGCGATTGTATACAGGAGCGAGGAAATAAAGATAATTCAAATTACTCTGTATGTTTTATTATAGACTAGCGGCCCGCCCACGGCTTCGCCCGCTTAAAATACATGATTATTGATTTAAGCAGAATTGATTGACAACTATAATAAAATAAAATAAATAAATAAATCAGCTTCACGCTGTATCCCGCACACAGCAGGGTAGGCAGAGGGAACTTAGTGTTAAGACACTCCGTTCCCCACTTTCTGCCGAATTCTGGAGGCATTGCGTGTTGAGTGGCAGAACTCAACGCCGCGCTTAACCTCG
>JAATLQ010033270.1:0-17208 GCA_013421005.1 Heliconius erato x Heliconius himera | reverse complement strand
TGATCAGGAACTATTTTTTTCATCCCTATGTGTGCAGAACTCGCTTCGATTATTATTTGCAAAAAAATGATCTGCTACGGGAAGTTAGCAGATCATTTTTTTAAGTAACTTTTTCCGGGGTAAAAACGCCAGAACTATTTGTAAAATCTATCAGGAACTATAGAACTCAGCTGCATGCGAAGAGAACTCTAATTTATTTTTGATCTGCTGGAAAATGCTCTGCTAAGTTCACAGACACGAATCGAACCCACAACCAGCCGATGTTACAGTCACACTTTGTGCCGCTGCGCCACGACGGGCCTCAATTATTCATATAATATTTTCATAAACTATTTTTAACTATTTGAACATTACATCTTCAGTCCTCTGAAATATATAAACAAAGATAAGAAGAACTAAATATTGCGCTCTTTTTTATAATTCAAGCAGTAGTTTTAGCAGGCTAGTTAAGTAAGACAATTCGTTCGCCACTTTCCACTCAATTTTCAAGCCATGCCATATGGATTGGCGGAGTAAGAAATGAACTCACAACTATTGTCATCACAGATATTGTCAACTGTGCCAGAATGGCTTCTCAATCTAGATATGAGCGCATAAAATATATCCCATTATCAATATTAAAGGAATAACACAAGGAGAATATAATCGTGTATGACCTTATGTATTTTCAAACAAATGTTGTACCCAACATCTTGCTTCAAATTTCAGTGTAAGTACAGAAATATCTGTACTTATTAAGAAACTAAAGTAAATATATATATATTTTAATAATAAGCCACCGTCATTGCTTAAGAACAATAATATATCAGAGAAAAACCTACTGTCACGTACATACACTCTTCTTCACTTTTCACCTAAATTGGATACACTGTATTTTGTCTTGCCAGTGCGAGGTACTGAAACTAATCATTATGCCGGCTGGTAATCGAACCAACAACCATCCCGACGATATCCATTGCGTTTTTCTTATGTTTTACAATTAACTTTTAACTGTGACTTCGCACTAGAATTATATGACGCTTTCTAGGGGCTCGTGTTAACTTTATCCGTAGGTGTACAAGATGACGAAATGAAAATATAAATTTAAATAAATATTTCACTTTACCGAATGGGGATCGAACCCATAATCACACACTTGTACCCCTCGGTCACGACTGTTTTATAATATTAATGTAGAAATGACAAATTCTTACATTGTTTTGATCAAATCTAAATATTATTTTAATCCGTATCGTCAAACGACCCGGGGGGTGGTTAAAGGTGAGACGGCTTTACGCCAAATAAACTTGTTTGAACAAGTTAGAAGCATACATACATTGTCACTTACCTCGCGGCGAGGCTACCAGCGAGCTCCTCTGGAAACGTAATATAAGCTAACGCGGCGAAGTTGTTATAGCTGTGGAATGGCAACATTTGTATGTTTTTGCTAAAGACAATTCATTTGCCCAGATGAAACGGCTTGTATAGTCTATTTTTATATTGTATATTATTTATATTATATTATTTCTTTGGCTTCACGCATACAGCGTGAAGCTAAAAATCCCGCACATAGCAAGAAAGGCAGAAGGAACCTACTGTTGAGACACTCTGATCCCTACTTTATCGCCGCACTTTGCGTCGTTACCAGAGTGAGAAAATTAAAGTATTACATAACTATTTAATTTTCTTGAATGGGAATCGAACCCACAACCAGTCACTTTTACAGTAGCACGCTGGTGCCCATGCGTCATGGCTGGCTTCGCTATGTTAATTGTTGCTTATTTAGACTAATATACCAACATGGTGTCAAATAATTAATGAATAATCCTGAAAAACGTACTAATAACAGAGTTATTGGAATCTAAATTCAAAAAATGATTAACAAAATAAACTATTTGATATCAAAAATCATGTCTAATGTATGATTTTTTTTCTTAAAATGGCAGATTTAAGTTTCGGTTTCTGTATACCGTCATAATATTTCTCCACAGTATACCCGTGGATATGTAGACAAAAAAATACAATATCTACTACATTGTACGTATATTGTAATCTCAACCATCCAAACAAAAATATTTTTTTTATTTGATCCACTACTTTCCGATCATTATTGCCAACCATTTAAGGGAGACTCTACAGGTTGAAATTGTGAAACATTCACTTTCATATAGAAAATGAATGAAAAGGACATAACTAACGTGACCATTCTTCGTTCTTCTCAAAGCAGGACATTTTTGCAAGGGCATTTTTTTTTTCCTTTTTTTAAAGTACATAAAATATAAATTTATTTGCCATTCTGAAAAAAGTATAAAAAAGTATGTCCCGGTAGCAAGTTTCGGGACACCGGGACACATAAATTAGAAACGGGACGTCTAGTCACGTTAGTCTCAACAGACATGATTCATATTTGAGGCTTAAGACTTAGGTGTGTTCATGTGATGATAAGTGACGACGCTTGCGCTACGAGCGTTGATAAATAGGTATCTTAGAGGGATCTGGGGGCGAGGACGTACAATAATACTGCAACCAATTGTTTTAATGTGGCTTTAAATTTACTTGATTATAGAGAGTGGGTGAGATAATAAATATCTAGAGTTTTTATATATTTGAAAATATTATATATGTTTATGATATTATGTATGTAGATGATAAGGGTTGTCAGGTAAAAAGTAATAAAAAGTAGTGTAAAACATAATACCGCAAATTTAATCATAATCATTATTATAAGGGATCTGGTGTTGCACGGGGTCGTGGGCGGCGGTGATCACTTACCATCAGGTGACCCCTGCTCAACTGATTCTTGTCTTTTCCTTTTTAAAAAGTAATCACACTGTAGTGCCAGTCACGGTTCGTTTTCGGTCCGATTTTAGTCTGTTAAAAATATTCGTATATGAGAATATGAGATAGGGCCGACCCGTGACCGGCACTATAGTGTGAATCATTCCAAATAATGTATTTTTAAATAGATTTGTCGTTCAGCTTTTGATAGAACGAAAGAAGATTCTTAAGGAAACCATGTGAAAAAAGTTAGTAACTTTTCTCTTCGTGTTTAAATTTGGACAATCCAGAGACTCCAGACAGACTCAGATTTTTTTTCTTATTCGGGGAATACACATACATTTTATGAATGAAAATATTTTACCTGGAGCAATTAACCAAGATCGATACTTGTTATCAGTCACAACTCAATTGTACTTGGATTAGATATATTTTAATTAATTATATATTTTTACAAAAACCGACATCTTCAATTTAAACCAAATCCCATAATCAGAATCTATCTAAACTTTTATCAAACTACCCTTGAAGAGTATCCTTTCCAACAAAAAAATAATCATTGAAATCGATTTGCGGGATATTGAGGAATAGTTAGTTTGCCGTTCACATACTTAATTGAAAATTTAACACTTATATGATTTTCTCATGGATACCATTGTCAGAAATGGAAAAAAATAAATAAAATGAAACCACACTGGTAGCACTAACTTTTAAATTAAAAACGAATCATAAAAATCGGTTCACCGAGGCAAAAGTTTTGAGGTAACAAACATTAAAAAAATTCAGTCGAATTGATAACCTTCTCCTTTTAAGTCGGTTAAAAATAACTACGTATACTTTTCTAAGTAAGTAACCAACATCTACAGATAACGCAGTAGGCAGACAAATTTAAAATAAAAATAATGGACAAATTGTAAAAGTTAAAGCTTGTAAAGTATTTTGACGTGTTATTTTTAAGTGATATGACAACCACACAGTATGTTTTTATTAAAAAAATATAAATTGCCGCTTCAAAATGTTCCAAATATATAAAGTTTATGAAATATTTCGACATTGCAATTATAGATTTAATATAGAATTTTTGTCTTTTCAACCGAAATCAAACGTATGTTTACGTTTCTGTCTACAGATTTCTCGGACATAAAAAAATATACTAGATGGTCCTTTTTATTAATAATTAATATTTCAATTACTCCAAGTTAGAATTGAGTCCGTAGTATTTGAGCAGCTAATATGCAATTCTTGATGGAACGTGTGCTATGTAGATACTATTCAGAAGGTAATTTAAATCGTTAAAGTTTTAACTATGAATATTGCATATAATATCATTTGTAAATAACAGGTATAAAATAACACTTTTTAATAACATCATGTTATAAGAAGTACAATTTATAAAACTTAACGAAAATATACCAAGACCAGGATAGTTCAGGTTCAGGTGCCTGTCTCTCAATTAAAAAGAAGCCTGGCCAATAGTTATGACTGACGTGTGTTACAATTTCAATCAAAACGGAAAACTTTATAAGGTAAACGTTTTTCTTTCCCACCTTCCAGCTGTATCCTGCATGTAGCAGAACAGGTAGAGGAAGTCTAGTGTTACGACACTCCACTCCCCACTTTCCGGCGAAATCTGGAGGCATTGCGGATTGAGCGGTGAAACTCAACGCCATGCTTTGCTTTGACATGAGAGGAAAGAAATGAAAATATTAAATTATTCATTTTCTCGGATGGGAATCAAATCCACAACCTGTAACTTTAACAATTCCACACTAAAACTTCTTATTGTTTATTTAAATATTATAATTCGAAATTACAACTAACTACGAAGATGTATTTATCGTATACTTTACCATAGTAAATTTAAGAGATTTTTAAATTTTTTATGCTATTCTGTAATAAGAAATAAACTGAACGAATGGACTCTGGAGAGATCGACGTTTTACGGTTTCAGGGTCTTAAGTTTATGCCATTGTAGGTAGGTACTTTATTTGTATTCGGATTGACCTTCAAATAAATTTAGCACAAGATCTCAGGGCCGCCAGACCTAAGTCATTTTAGCAAAAATGAAATTTTGGGGACTATTAGTCTAATATATAGTTAAGTCTGTGTCTGGGGGAATGATTAAGCCGTTTAGAAATAGTCCGTAAATAATATATCTAAAATTATAGCTTGCTAGTGTAACTTCGTAGGCCGGTCGTGGCACGAGGTGTGACTGCAAAACCGACTGGTTGTGGGTTCGATTCCCACTCGAGGAGATGAAATATTTACTTAAATTTATATTTCCATTTCTTCGCTCTGGTGTCGACGTTAAGCGCGGCGTTGAGTTCTGCCACTCAACACGCAATGCCTCCAGAATTCGGCAGAAAGTGGGGAACGGAGTGTCTTAACACTAGGTTCCCTCTGCCTACCCTGCTGTGTGCGGGATACAGCGTGAAGCTAATTTAATTTTAATTTAATTTTAGTGTAACGTATTTTGCCCCAACTTTAAATAACCTTTAGAACGGCAAGAGCAAAGGCATTAAAAACATGTTTAAATATCAGCGTTTCTACTTTAACGTAGGTGAGCGTATAACTAAATTTGACCCTACTTCTGAAAGAGCCCCACTTTCAAGTTATTAAGTACGCATACAGTCTTAAATACATATTAGTCTATTTTTTTTCAGCTTCACGCTGTATTCCGAACACAGCAGTGTAAGCAAAGGGAACCTAGTGTTAAGACACTCCGTTCTCCACTTTCTGCCGGATCCTGGGGGCATTGCGTATTGAGTGGCAAAACTCAACGTCGCGCTTTCACTCGACACCAGAGTCGAACCCACAACCAGTCGGTTTTACAGTCACACTTTGTGCCACTGCGCCACAACTGGCCTATTAATCCTTAAAATTTCAAGTTTGCTAAAATGACGTAGGTCTGAGGGCCCTCGGATTTCAGTCTAATTCTATTTTATTCGAAGTAAACACCGGGAAAGCTTTTGTTGCTTATGTTTCGATCGTTTCGGAGTAAAACTCAAAAGCGTATTGTGTTACAATGTATCCAGAAAATGTCGAAAAAAAATCCGTATCTTTACTAACGAATTATATAAATTTAAATTGTAAGTTTGTCTAAAAAGAGAGATATAATATAGTTTTTAACTGACATTAATAGTAAAGTTTCATACTTTTTCCCTGCTTTGCGGAAAAAACTTGAGCTTATCTTTTTACTGAGAGATAAAATAACTTTCATATCTAAAACCTATTTATTTGAATAGCGCGCGTACGTTAAAATATAAAAAATATATTTTCATTTAGTCCACGAAATATTTTGGAGATAAATACAAATCTTCATATTAAATGTTAAATATTGTATAAAAAGGAATATATCAATAAGCTTTCATCAAAATATTTTGTTTTCAGGAAAGAAACACAACGTAATTATCTAATAGGAACCACGCTTATATTCGGGATATCTGAGCCTCCATTCCCGGTTTTCTATATTATTATTTTAGAGAGAAAAAAATTGCATGTATGTATATTTGTAATGGATAAACATAAAAAGTACCGAGCCGATATTAAAAAATTCTGTCAAATTCAAAAACACTCTAGGGGTAAAAACTTTGGAATAAAATATCTTTCATCGCATGCGCTGCAGAAATTGTTGACGATAGAACAAAAAATGTTCTACAAAATTAAATAACATATCCATACTCGTATTTACAAATAACTTCTAAATACTATGTGTCGCACTTAAAATTAGATAGAAATACCGACCGGAATCAAACCACGTTGTTTATATCTTTAATTTTTTATGCAAATAATTAATTTCGTATTCGAGACTGTTTCAATACCAGCAGCTTACTTCTTGAACTATTGAAATCAAACCTTTCATTCAAAAGATTTTACACATTTAAAAATGTCATTCTCAATAAAATAAACTCGTACATGTTTCGAGTCAGATCTCCAGAAAATCAATATATTTTGTAGTCACCTACAAATATCACTGATAACACAGTGAATACTTAAGCTTTGAAGTAAATTTTGTAAAATAAGTAAGTAAAAACATGAAATATATATGCAAATATTATAAATGTATAAATGATCGTTTTAATTTAATAGTATACGCCAAATTGGGACTTATCAAATAATAAAAAAAGGAAACCAACCTTCAAACTAAACTTATAAGGAAAAACAATAACTAAAAACAAAATTGTAGAAAATAAATAATTTATGAGGCCGGTCGTGGCGAAGCGGCACGAGGTGTGACTGCAAAACCGACTGGTTATGGGTTCGATCCCCACTCGAGGAGATGAAATATTTACTTAAATTTATATTTCCATTTCTTTGCTCTGATATCGAGGTTAAGCGCGGCGTTGAGTTCTACCACTGAACACGCAATGCCTCCAGAATTCGGCAGAAAATGGGGAACGGAGTGTCTTAACACTAGGTTCCCTCTGCCTACCCTGCTGTGTGCGGGATACAGCGTGAAGCTAATTTAATTTATTTTAAATAATTTATTACTTCAAATTAAAGAATATAATAATAAGTCTAATTATCGATGCTTATACAACTATTTACTCTTTAAAATCTATTATATTTGAAAGCAGTGTCAGCACAGAAAAGCAGTAACACGTAGAGATAAATAATAAATACACCGAACAAAAACCATAAAAAAAAAACTGAATTAGGGTGGCAATATCTGTACCCGTGGTCAAAGGGTAATAACTGAGTTAACTTTGACCACAGAAAAACTTCACAAGAATAGATATTATAGCACAAAAATTGTTATTTTTGTGTTATTCCAAAATGTAGTTCTTGAGATTAGAGCGTAGAGCCAAACAAACTTCAGCTTTACAATATTAATCTGAAATTTTATTTTTATTTTATTTGTATGAAGGATTTGTGCACGCCTCGGGTGTCAAAAGGGGAGGGCAGCGACACGTGAAATATTTCATGCGCTTTTAAGCAATATTCTTAACTATCTATGTCACTTCCTGCTAGGACTTTTATGGACAAGCACACTTTAGGGATTGAATGTAAATTGTGATAGACGAGTAAATAATTAAATGGTTTGTTACTGTCAAAAAGACGGTTGAAGGTTTGATTCCCAATAGCGGGGATGGATTATTTTTATTTACTCATTTGCAATGGATCCAAAGTTAAATTGAAAAAGAGGAACGAATTGTCTTAGCACTAGCTGGGAATTTACAGAGAACATAGTGTTAATACATTCCACTCATCAATTTCCAGGCGAATTCGAGATATTGTGTGTTGACTGCCGGTACTTGAAAATGTAAATAAATATAATCATCTCAAGAATGGGAATCGAACCTGCAACTATCGCGTTTACGGTCTTACGCATTTGCACTGCGCCACGATGACACTCTACCAGGTATATATGTAAAAAGTATATTTCTATTATATTAAAATATCTTACGTCGTCGGGGTAGACTTATATAAAATATTACGATATAATGATGTTCGGGCGTTATTTTACTTCTAAATATGAGCGTGAATTTACTTTTAAGCTGCTTTTCGCCCGAACATCGTTATATCGTATACTTTAGATGTCAAATTAATGCCATTAACGTCAAAGTATTGCACGCCGCCCACAGACGTTCTATTCGTGAGTCTTCTCACCACACACGACGCGACTACTAACAAATTATAATAAATACGAAATATTTAAAATATGGAAGAGTGAATAGAAGTTATTCGCTCTTCTGCATTTTAAAACTGTAACGGGCTCTGAAATATCCATTCTATTGATACACTGTAAAAGCCACATTTGATCTTTATAAAACGTACGAATAAGGAATAATACTATATTGTTTAAAATAATTTTCAAAATATCCCTTATTTTTTTTTGTAATTTGTAACAACATAACAGTTGATGCCGTAGTGTGGGTTATCCTTAGGATATAGACATATGCTGTCACCAAAATTTTTTTTAGGCTTTTAGACGTATACGCACTCACTAACGGAAGCTCTCGAGTTCTTTCTTTACTTTTTTCAACATTTTGCCATCTATGAGTGGGCCACCTAAAATAAAAACATTTTCTCAAATCGATTCAATAGTTCCTGATATATGAATACGGCGTTCAACAAAACAAAACTTTCCTCTCCATAATATGACTTTGAAAGATTATCAAAAATTTTACTCTTAATAATAATAGATACATGGAATTATATTATTTTTTGATCATTGTCGGGGGTTGTTGAGCAAAGCGAAGCGAGCTAGTACTATATATTTAAGCATAGAAGTCTAATCTACGTAAATTTGACGTATACCGCGGCGGAATATCTCTACCTCTTTCCCTTTTACCATCAGATTGAGTTAATTAATCTAAAATTAGTTGATTTTTGTAATTATATAAAATTAAAGTGTTTAATTTTTCTTCATTTTAATTGTGTTCATAAAAAGTATATTGTCATAAATGTATCTTTTTTATTAATTAAAACTGTATTTTAATAACTAATGGAAAAATATTTCATAACCAGAAAAAAAGTGTGAAAACACAGTGTTTTTAATTTTACACATAATTTTTACGTGTAATTTTGCTTTATACTCAGTGAAATATGATTGGACTTTAAAGGTAAAAGACACTTTCATCAGCTTCACTGTTGGTAAGTCTGCTAATATTATACTTTGCTCCATTTGGCATCTTGAGCTTTAAGCTGTTTAATTTTGTACTTGAGGCTAGGGTTTCAAGCACACAGTAAGTAAGCAATATTCCGAAAAGTTACGGTAAGTAAAGAAGAAATTTATTGCCACGTTATTTTGATATTTTATTGAGAAAATATTAAACAATAATAAAGAGTTTTCGTGGCGCAGGGGCATAAGCGTGTGCTGCTGTAAACGCGAAGGTTACGGGTTTGATTCCCACTAAGGGTGAATGAAATATTAAAAATTTTAATTTCTTCTCTCTGGTACCAAGACAAAGCGTGGGGTTTAGTTCCGCCACTTAAACGCAATGCTTCGAGAATTCAGCGGAAAGTGGGAAAGTGTCTTCATGGAAACAGAGTATTTTTCCAGGCTTTCCAGATTTTCTCTGTCTACCTTACTTCGTACGAGATACACCGTGAAGATAAAAAAATTGTACTCTTTTATTGTTATTAATAATAATCTCGTACTTTATCACAAGCTATTAATAAACTTAGCAGTAAAATATATGCAAAAAATAATTATACAGATCCACAATTCAAGCAAATTAGTGCTTTTAGCATCTAGTCAGCGTGCATGGAGTAAGTTACTATCAAAGTTACAACTTTTAACACAAGCAAAAGAACAGTTACTGTGAGAATTCTACAGAAATAGTTTTAAGCATTTTACTAATAGCACTAATAGGTACTGTTAAACAGCACGAGAAAGACCATATGGAATATTTTTATTTATAGTAAAAAAAAAATCAGCATCACGCTTTATCCCGCACACTGCAGGGTATGCAAAGGGAACCTAGTGTTAAAACACTCCGTTCCCCACTTTCTAGGGAAATTCTGGAGGTATTGCGTGAGTGGCAGAACTCAACACCGCGCTTGTCCTCCACACCAGAGCGAAGAAATGAAAATAATAATTTAATTAAATATTTCATCTCCTCGAGTGGGGATCGAACCCACAACCAGTCGATTTTACAGTCACACTTCGTGCCCCCGCGGCCACGACTGGCCTTAATTGCCCTCGAATGGCCTCTATTAATAGTCATATACTTATTTTAGTAGGTACATTAAAAGAGTATGTTATGTAATGACACTAATTTGTAATTTTAGTAGATTCATTAATTTTATATATTTTAGTGCTGTTAAATGTCACAAGCAACACTGTATGGAATTATTCAATTTCCATTTGCATAACTTTTATTTTAAGACCTATAAATAACATGTTATTCTCAATTAAATTATAACTAATAATTAATGACACATTAATTTGTAAATAATATATAGACAAATACATTTACTTTAATTATTGTATAAATTTAACGTATGAAAGTTGCTCATTTGAGAGTATGTCAAAATATTTATAAATAGACCGTTTCGTTAGCCATGATCAGTCGAATAAACTAAACAGAATGTGAAGCTGCTCGTTTTTATTATTCCCATATTCAAACCTCTACTGGAACAGTAGGTACTATTCGCAGATTATATCATGTTAGCATTGAAAGATTACTTCAATAAAATTTTTATTAATAATATAAATGAGGTTGAGAACGTGCGAACAATATTTAATAATGCCGAGGTTCAGTTAATATAATTTCTATATCATAATATGAGTAAATATCTACTTCTTGTGGTTTCGCCTAAATGGAAGTAACTTTAAAAAAAATTAAATCAGTTTCACGCTGTATCACACAGTAGGGTAGGCAGTGGGAGCGTAGTGTTAACAGAGACTCCGTTCTCCATTTTCCGCTGAATTCTATAAGCATTGTGTGTTAAGTGGAGGAACTCAACGCCACGCTTTGCTTTGACACCACACCGAAGAAATAAAACTATAAATTTACATAAATATTTCAAACCAATCGACTAAGCCAAATAAAAGCCTGTCAATATACTGTATGACGGTATGTCTGATAACAGGTTACATTGTAACGGTTTACGTGATATAATATATATTATGAGGAGTCTTGTCTATCGGAGACAAAAAAAAATTACATATCGAACCAGTTGGGATTTTCTGAGATTAGCATGTTCAACCAAATGAACTTTTCAGCTTTAAAATATTAGTATAGAAGACAAAAAAATATCAAACTAATATAAAATCACTAACAAAGAATCTCTTCTTCTTCTTCTTCTTTTTAATCGTGGTTTCATAAAATTGGAAATACATCCTTTATGCATGAACGCCAATAATTCTTACACGGCCGTGATAAGAACACGTAATTGTGTAATTAATGATGGCATTTGTATCAAAATGATAGACTAATTCGATTCACCTGTTAAGTGAGATGTTTCTGATCAACAGTTTCAGTTTTCTATTTTCAATTTCATTAATCTATTAAAATTTGCGAAAAAAATATGATGAGATGCCTTGTTCCGAGTCTGTTTGTATTTAAAATTAAAAACAATCAAACATTATCTTAATCGGGACAGTATCTGACTGTAATAGCATTAGTTTTAAGCTTTATCCCTGTTCTAGGTTATGAATTATTTACATTTTTCTGCTCTGGAAAGTCAAGACTAAGAGAACAATAAGCTTGCCTCTAGATTATCCTAGCCTACCTTGCTATATGGTTAATAGTGCATGCAACCAAAACAAGAAAAAAAAACACATTAAAACCACATCCACTATCGTATTAAGATAAAATGTTCTCAACAGCGGTCAATGGCTTTGATAATTTGATTTCAATTTAAAGAAAAACAAATTAAATGATATTATAATATTAAATAACATATATTTAACCGCTTTATATTACAAGGTGAAGAGAGCAATCAAATCAATCTACTGTATCAATTTACTGTAATTTATGCAATATAATAGTGCCTTGAAGACAGATAAGTGTCGTAGCAGGTGGCGCACTTGGAAATACCATTAAGTGAATGCACGTATAACTATGTGTTTGACAGTCGTTCTTAAACATGTCGATTAATTATCGATATTTTTATATCGATTTATAATCAGCTTACTATAATAATAATAGGAACGACGTTCATTATTATATATCATTGTCCTAATTATCTGGAATAATCCTACTGGATAATTACATAGAATGACGTGGTGGTTTTCGTTAGTTCCAACATCATGTCTATGCCGAATTTCCTGTCTGCTTCCTTTTTATAAAAAGTAATTGATGATACTTTAGCTGTGAATTTAAGAAAATTGATTAGTTTTTCATTGAAGAGATATTAATTAATCAACGTTGGTGGATCTGCAAGATTTTAAAATCAGCTTCACGCTGTATCCCGCACACAACAGGGTAGGCAGAGGGAAACTAGTGTTAAGACACTCCGTTCCCTTCTTTCTGCCGAATTCTGGAGGCATTGCGTGTTGAGTGGCAGAACTCGACACCAGAACACCAGAGGCCCTTGGCCTCAAGTTTCTAAGTTGGAAAATTTGATTAAAGTTAGCATAAATTATATTGCTGCACGCTGCTTCTCATATTTTCTTTATTTAAATTCAAATACAATACAGCGTCGTTTTACCGATCTTGAAACGATAGAATAAGTCAGTAGTAGTAGTAGTTAGTGGACTTGTTTCGGCTTGTTACTTACACCCGTATGTTACGTTAGACACTGGCGATGACTTTTTTTTTCTTATTTGTCATTTGATCTGAGGCTAGTCGTGGTGCAGGGGCATAAAGTGTACCTATAGACGTGACTGGTTGTGGATTCGATCCCCACCCTAGGAAATGAAATATTTATTAAAATTTATTTTATAAATGTGAAAGTAACTCTGTCTGTCTGATTTGTGATAAAATTTCATTAATATGAAGGTAATTGAGGTTCTTGGGATAAATGCAAGCTAAGTTTTACTCCGATTAAAAAAAAACAGAATTTTTATCGTTTTATGTAAAGCTTGCCAAAAATGAGCTTTCTAAACGCTTATATTTGATGCGCCGCCTCAACCTTATGAGATTTACTAAAACAATATTCTACAAAGACATTGTCCTTTAAAACTGAAGAGTCTAAAGAGTCTGCGATATTATATGATAACCTCTAAAGATTGACACCATTTTAGTATATTTAATTTATCGGATAATTGTTAATGTCCTTTATATAATTAAATTTTTATCCTTATCAAGATTAATATACAATTAAATAAACAAAATCGGACAAGGGCGAGTCTGGCTCGTCAACTGAGGGTTCTGTAAAAAATTGGAGGTGGATTATTATATATTAATTGAAGTCTTTCTTAAAGTTAAACTGTAAAACGTTTTGATATTCACTCAACACGCACGCACAAATTGAACTTTAACTAACCTAACCTAGCAAAAATTTGCGTAACATAGCTTCGCTCAGCTCCACCCGCTGTGCACAGCATGTGGCGGATCCTAGTATAGGTATATCAGAAAATTTCAATTTCATAGAAATTAAGTACGCCCACAAAATTTAAGCTTACCAATTTTTATATGTTTTACTATAAAATATTGAACTCTTCATCATGAAATTGGTAAAGAATCCTGAATGCGCGGAATCCTATTCGCACTTGACCGGTTTTTTTTATATAACGCCGTTATCATCAAGGGGTAATTAGTCCAAATATTATAAGGCTGAAAATTGGGTCGCGCTACCCTCGTTACTTCGCAGATACGGCAGTCATTTTTTATGAATTGCGATCGATTTTTATATACGTTTTCTGTTATAAATTATAATAAATATCAGATTAAATGCGTGTTAAATATAATAAGGCACAGAATTTTTGAGATATTGTACATTGAGTGTGGGACTTTAACACCGCGCTTTATCTTACCACAGTGAAAAATTGAAAATAACTACTGCTTACTTACTCTACACTTACGCAGTGTTATCACGACCCTAGGTCAACGGATTCCTTATTTAAAAAATAAGAAATGTATAGTAGATCAGCTTCACGCTGTATCCACACAGCAAGGTAGGCAGATGCAAACAAGGTAGAACCTAGTGTTAAGACACTCCGTTTCCCACTTTCTGCCGAATTCTGATGGCATTGAGTTGAGTTCAGAACTCAACGCCGTGCTTTGCCTCTACACGAAGAAATCGAAATATAAATTTAAGTAATTATTTCATCTTGTTGAGTGGAGATCGAACTCACAACCAGGTTTTACAGTCACACTTTGTGCCTGTGCGCCACTGGCCTTTAGTAGATCAATTTAACTTATTGCTTTCCAGTATTGTATTGTATTTGTCGATTTTATATCATTTTAGGGATTATTAAACATTAACCAACGTAAAATTAAAATAATGTCATAAGTCATTGAAAAGATTTTTTACGAAAAGAGCGTAACAAGAAAAACCGCCTCCTATAAATACAAGAGTGATATCTATACTGACGCCAGAAAACAATTTTGTAGTATCTCAAAAAATATATCTTTTCACCAGATCGAAAAAACTATTTAAATAAAAAAAAAAAATTAAATTAGCTTCACGCTGTATCCCGCACACAGCAGGGTAGGCAGAGGGAACCTAGTGTTAAGACACTCCGTTCCCCACTTTCTGCCGAATTCTGGAGGCATTGCGTGTTGAGTGGCGGAACCCAACGCCGCGCTTAACCTCGACACCAGAGCGAAGAAATGGAAATATAAATTTAAGTAAATATTTCATCTCCTCGAGTGGGGATCGAACCCACAACCAGTCGGTTTTGCAGTCACACCTCGTGCCGCTGCGCCACGACCGTCCTTTTATGTATTTTTCGGAATTTTATATATTTTTTTAAATAGTATAGTTGACTATACTATTTAAAAAAATATATAAAATTATGAAAAAAAAAAATGCACTAAAATATTGTATTTGCAATTAATAGTGTTTCTAGGATTATCGTAAGTAATTTTAATCTATATATCGTAATTAGTTTAGTGACCCTATTCTAAGCTGGGAGGCAAACGGCAAAACATCAGATGAGCTGACTCTGAAATAAAATAAGAATATTGTTTTATATTTATCCAGCAACTGCAAGAGATGAAAAAGTATTTCAAGTATATTGCGTAGTTTGGATAAGGTGGAGAAGGTTGCTAGTCCTTAACAAATTTAAACATTTTATCAACGCTTAGCTTCATAACTAGTTTAAAACTTAAGGTGTAGACTACTGGGTTTAATTAAAGTTTGCGCTAGACTCCTATAATTTGTTTTGAATTTTCTCTGGCACGTTTGGATAAAAGAAGCGTTAAGATAAACGTCTTTTTGAGTCGTATATTATATTATATTATAATATGTAAATTTTGGTGTTAAATTAAAATAGCAAAATTAATTATTTTCATTTCACTGCTCTGGCCAGCTGGCGTTGAGTTGCGCCACTCAAATTACGATATCTTGAATGCGGGCGGAAAACGGAGAATGGAGCTTTACCTAGGGTAAAGCTGAAAAAGGAAGATAAAAATAAATAAAGTTATCATATTTGCTCAATAAATGAAAAAGTCACTAACTGATGAAGGCGTAGTGATATGAAAGTAATATAATTTTCTTATTTTATTCCTGAATAAATATTACAGTTGCTATATAATATGTACGAAATATAAACTTCATGGTGTATTGAAGATAGACGAAGTATGAACTACCATAACATAACTCAAGCTTTGAACATATGACCTAACTTGAATAGGAGTTCTGAAATGTAATTGAAAAGTTTCACAGAGACACTGCATGAAATTTCAATTTCAAGATCTTGCAGAAATCTTTTATAGTGTGACGTGATCGGAAGTGTGCTGTATCGAATATGTTGGCACCTTCATGTGAATCCTTTCACTTAAGCAGTATAATTTAAAAACTATGTGTATATCATTGAGGCTGCTGCTACAGTATAGTGGTTACCAATTTAAATCTCACAAGAAGTTTATGAGTTTCAAACACGATAATAATTAATTGATCCTACCAACATTACAAATGTTAAAAGATGTAAAAAGTTGTGAGGATGGATATTTATTTATCTTTAACGCAAAAACTATTGAACGGATTTAGATGAAATTTTACAGTAACCTACACAAGAGTAAACTATGTATAGGCACCCATTAATGTTAAAATTTTGGCTATAACATTATAACAACAAATTAAAATGGCGTTTTTATCGTTATTGATTTATATTTTTTTGAATTTGTTCCACAATATTAAACACATATGTTTAAGACTGTATCTATGTAGAAACAGCTTATCTTAATTCTACTTGGTTTTATATCGGATAACAATGTTTATGATGTTCAAGGATATTTATTTACATTATCAACCTTACGACAGTCCTGAAAAAATTAAAGAGTTGCCGTCCCCAATAAATAAATTCGCTTCCCATACGTAAATCTTTATAAGCGATGGTGTTTCAACATATAACATTTCTTTTTATTCCATCCATAAAGACAATCAATATAAAGATAAAATAAATGTTTGTAATTTATATACATATTTATTAAGTTTTGAATTTATTATTTATCTATCTATTCTACAAAAGATCTTAGTGTGTTATTTTTATACTATTACTACTTTAAATAGAAGTGTCAAATATTGAATATTGAGTACGAACAAAGAGGTCGTCCTGGTCCAGTGCCTCAGGAACTCATTGTATAATCAACGGTTGTGGGTTCGATTCCCACTAGTGAAAAGATTATTTCAATTTAGTGTCAGCGCCATCCTTTGCCTTGGCAAAGAATGGCGCTGACACTAAGTTCCCATAGCCGAGACGAACATTATATGACGTTAGAGCGCGTTATGTGTACATGTCTAAAAAAAATATATGTTTAAAAAGAGGAAAGATTTATATGTGTGTATGTATGTAGTGGATAAACTTAAAAACTCCTTAACCGATTTCAAAAATTCTTTCACTTTTAGAACGCTGCATTATCACTGAGTAATATAAGCTACGTAAGTAAT
>JAATLQ010033269.1:0-17203 GCA_013421005.1 Heliconius erato x Heliconius himera | reverse complement strand
AATAAATTTATTTAAATCTAAATAGAATATCTCGTCGCCATGTCGTTGTATCACATTATATAATGTAATATTTAAATTACTTTATATATCTAGTTCTGAGTTATAATTCAAAATAAATAATTATTAATACAAATGACAACGTAATATTAAACTATAATTTTAAATACATTAATGTATATAGTACTGGCTTATTCTAGTTTTATATAAGTGTTAATAATTCTTTTAATTCATATTGAAGTCGTCGGTACGCAGTGCGGCGTGTAAATGTTAACGCGACGGTTGTGGGTTCGATTTCGATTTGGGAAAATGAATTACCTTAATGATTTGAGGCAATGAGTTTCGCCGTTCAACACGCAATGGCTCTAGAATATGGCGGAAAGTTGAGATCGGAAGTATCTTAATGGGAACGGAGAGTTTTAACACTAGATTCCCGGGTTTTCTTTCCCTACCTAGCTATGTGTGGAAAACAACGTGAATCTAAAAAAAAAAACAGTAAGTCGTTGTACGCTGACCAACCAACCAATTCGTATAACGCATAATAATACAACGCAACTTACATAAACATATTTTTTTTGTGACTGTGAAAAAAAAACTGATTATAAGTAAGTAGTCTCAGCTGGGATCTTAATGAGTTTTGACAAAAAATTTTGATTAATCTATAAAAAAAAGTTAAAGTACGTAAACAAGTAAAAATTAATAAGAACCATATTATGAACATTTTTAAAGTTTAAATAAATAAAATAAAATTTAAACAGCATTCTCTCTTGCCAAATGATATTCTTTCTCCCTACAGAGATGCTAGCATTATAAATAAATTGCAACAAGGATATAAAAATTTCGACGTAGCCCGATGAGAACGTATGGCGTAGTCGGTCTAAGCGCTTAGACAGTTTCCAAGAGACGAAGGTTCACATTCCAGTACGTTCAAATTTTATATATTTTCTAAAAAGCAGCAATTAGACTAATTACTGACAATAAAAATCATCGTTTTGATTGTAAAGTCAGAAAACACTTAAAACCTTGAAATAACCGTTTTTCGCTCGTTTCCCTTGTCTTTTCCATAAAAAAAACCGTAATAAATCCGAATCAGCTACATATATAGAACAGTTTTTAATTAAGCTTCAACAGAGTTAGACTATATTTTTGACAATAGTACTGATTCGGCAACCGTTGGTGTTTACCGCAAGCAGGAATCAACTGTACGAGTTATACATCGTCCCATTTTGAACGGAACTGTCCCGTTTTACGCTTATGTGTCACCAGGACGTACAAATGTCCCGTTGTTCAGAATGGCACCTAAATTTGATCGGTCGAAACAAGTATTCACCCTAAAATAACGAATACAGAGGTGTGTTTTCGTTATTTTAGGGTGAAAGAATAGAAATGAAAGCTACTCAAAAATGTCCCATTTTGAGCCCAACGAACAGTGGTCAGGTTAAGTATGAGGCAATGGAACCAAGATCCAGCGTTCCAGTTAATAGTTTAAAAGTTTTATAAAATATTGTATATACGAGATTTAATCTAATCTCATCTAGCTTTGAGCTGTAAGGATACAGCTCGAAGCAGGGGGTAGTCAGAGGGAGCGCAAACGCTACGGTCTCTACATACCTCTTTCGCCTCGACCACTGTTATCAACGTCTTCATACATGCCTTGCGAGAGTCCTCATGCTTTTTACGTGATCCTCCTCCAGTATCTTTGATCCTATGTTTTTGAAGATAAACCGAGGTCTCCTCCATTTTATTGGAGGAAGCCAAATGGCTCCCATATTTAAGAGACATATGAGATAAAATCTTAAAATCTGACAATATAAATAAAGCTAAATATTATGCTATGTCGAAGACCTATCAGTGAACCTATTTAATTAAAAACTTAAAATTACGTTTAATATAAAAAAAAACCATTTCTAAATCCATTTCTAAAATCGATTTAGAAATAGAAATGGATTTTACATTTCCAAGTGTTGTTGTCGTTGTCCCACTGCACACCATCTCGTCACAGTAGGACAGTTTCTGATTATACACACTATGGTCGTGAGTTCAATT
Organism: Heliconius erato x Heliconius himera; assembly: GCA_013421005.1. Classification (NCBI taxonomy): domain Eukaryota; kingdom Metazoa; phylum Arthropoda; class Insecta; order Lepidoptera; family Nymphalidae; genus Heliconius; species Heliconius erato x Heliconius himera. Next base: position 15,160 of record JAATLQ010033269.1, on the reverse strand, counting down.
GCTTACAAAAGTATACAGGATTTTTTTTGGCTTCGTGCTGTATCCCGCATATAGTAGGCAAAAAGAAATATGGGAACCTAGTCTTAAAATACTTCCGTCGTTCCCATTACAAGACTTTCGTTCCCAACTTTCCGCCTAATACTTAAGGCATTGCGTGCGCGCTTTGCCTCGTTACCAGAGCGAGGAAATATAAATATAAAATATTTTTTCCCCCGAATGTGAATCGAAGCTACAACCGTCGCGTTTACCGTAGCACGCTTTTGCTTCTGAGCCACGACGGCCTCAATATTACTAAGATAATATTTTTTTTATAAAAATCGGTTAGTAATTTGCGAGTTTATTCATAATGAACTAACATACAAATATCAAAGCTTGCCTTTTAATAATACTACAGATAACCTTTCTACTAATTTTACGTTCAACACTCTTAAGTATATAAACATATTTCGTCACATATTGCGATATTTTTTCTTATCATGTACAGAAAAATAAGTATTAAATATTTTTTTGTATTGTTATAGCTTATTTTTTGTTTCTGTTTTTTTTTAACGTGACGCTGTATCTCGCACATAGTAGGAAGTGGGAACCCGGGAACCAAGTATTAAGAATTTCCGACTGATTCTAGAGGCATTGCGTGTTGAGTCGAACTCGTCAACCTACAAACAGGGATCAAACCTATGACCATGGCGTTTACAGTCAGGCGTTCTACCACTACGTCAAAACAATTCAGGAATCAGGTGGGAAGCGAAGGACGGAGTGTCTTAACACTCTCGCTGACTCGAAAAAAAAGAATAGAGTGATATCACTAAGATTTCTAATAAAGATAGTGAAGATAACCTTTTATAATAACATAATTATTTTTAATTTCTGTTTGTTACAGCACTCATAATCTTGTCGACAACATTCGCTCTAAGTCTTATAGGAACTATATTCTTCTGCTTCACTGATATCCTCAACGATGCTATATTGTCGGTAAGTAAGCCTTAAAAGCCTATACTGTCTATGCTTTTTTTTTATATCTTAGGATATTTTATGCATTAGGATAGGCACAGTCAAGACATATTTTCATTTCCTTGCTTTGGTAACGAGGCAAAGCGCGGCGTTGAGGTCCGCCTGTCAAAACGCAATGCTTCAAGAATTCGGCGAAGAATGTAAAACGGAAAGGTCTCGAAGTAACAGACATTAGGTTCCCTCTACCTACCTTACTATGTGCGGAATACAGCGTGAACCAAAAAAAATACGATTTTTTTTATAATATTACATCACAAATTCTTAATTCTAGGGCATGATAACACTATTACATCACAATTTCTTTATTCTAGAGCATGGTGATAAGGAACAACTCACTCGCGTTCTCCATGTGGAGAAGACCTACTGTCCATCCGTTGATGAAAGTTCACGTTTTCAATTATACTAATTGGGAACGAGTAAAAATGGGTGCGGAGAAGAAATTACATGTTGAAGACATAGGCCCTTTTGTTTATGAGTAAGTTTTAGTTTTGTTAGTCGGGAATTGAGTCCGCATTCCACACTATACGATAATTAATTAGTGGTATGTGTAGTTTTAAAAAATATGTTATTGACTTATTTTTCAAATCCTTTTGGTAGTATAAACTACGACGTTATCAAAAAATCTAAAAATGTACATATTTATAAAAATATGTACATATTTTGCTTTTTTGACGTGATAACGTCCTATAAATCGATGAACCTTCCTGCACCCATAAAAAGCATGACTCATTGTCACGTTCCGCCTGAGCTGAGCGTGCGAGCGAGAGCGCGGAATAAACGATAGAGAGGCACGATCGGTTTAAGCATTCCTTGTGACGCATCTAAGCATTCATTGTTACAAGTAATTTATCTGCGTAATTTAAATAAAAAAATATATGGAAAAATATATAAAAAAATATATTTAGTAAATTTATCGAAAAAAAAATTCACGAGAATTGGGAATTGAATCCACAACTGTCGCGTTTTAACAGACGATGTGCCGCTATGAAATAGTATTGTTATTTCGCATATCTTTTTTAGTAAGTTTCACAAATCTCAGGATGCTGGAGATACATTAAGATGTAAATTATCTTACTTATTATATAAAAAATAAGGTTAAAATGTTAAAGATAAAAAGAATAGATAAGTGACATTGTTTATATGAGGACCCCGCGTTATCACCGGGTGGTTACGGCGGAAGTCCTTTTTTTCTGCTCTCGGCTTACTTTTTAGATAGATAAAATAACTTCATTGTACACAAAGCGATGTTTATTGCTAAATTAGCTTCACGCTGTATCCCGCACACAGCAGCGTAGGCAGAGGGAACCTAGTGTTAAGACACTCCGTTCCCCACTTTCCACCGATTTTTTTTGAGGCATTGCGTGTCGAGTGGCGAAAGTCAACGCCAGGCTTTTCTCTTGGTGCCAGAGTCAAAAGCGAATGTCTTGTACCCTTGCGCCACGACGAGGCCCTCGTGCTTTATTAGTACAAAGAATAATTATAATTTTTTATCAAAAAAAATCGACGTTTTCTTTTTTAATAGGATCCTATAATCAGAACAGTTTGGTTAAAACTTTCATCAAAGGGCCCTTGATGTGTATCTATTCCAATAAAAAAAGAGTCATCGATCATTGGTCCCTTTGTCACGCACATACTTAATGCAAATTTAAGAGTTATGTGATTTTCTCCTGGATACCATTGTCAGAAATGGACTAAATTAAATAAGGACCACACGGGAAGCACTAGCTTTCAAATAAAAATAAGAATCATCAAAATCGAAATCGGGAAAGTGGAGAACGGAGTGTCTTAACATTAGGTTCCCAGGTCCGCTCTACCTACCTTGTTATGTGCAAGATATGTTTTTTTTTCCATGAAGCTATAATATTAAATATGTTGTAAATAGATTATACTTCAATTTATTTAACTCTTCCATTAGGTACTGATTGACGGACAACGATCGAACGATCTCCACTCAAAATACTTATATTGAAATTATTAAAATCTTTCTGTACTAGTCAAACAAAGTGCGGCGTTTAGTTCCGCCTCCTAATAAGCAATGCATCTATAATTCTATATAGTTATCTGATAGACGAAACTTTTCTTGCATAAGTAAGTTAAGGAGTGCATGAAGGGGACTGAAAGAGGATTCCTCTAAATTCCTATAAGAAATGGAATTTTACATTTTGCGAGCGGGTTTTTTTGTTTGTATAATGAAAGTTCAGAGAAATGCCAGTGCACTTCGTTCACTGATAAGAGTGACTGATAACGTATCCTTTTGGACTTTGAAAACAAATTGCATATTAAATACTAAAAAGGATCCCCTTGTAATATACCTACAGACGAGCATTCTGTCCCCGCACACGGCGTACCCTCAGGGAGAGTATTAAGACACTTAGATGCAGACCGTTCTCTTTAAGACACTTCCGTTCCCCACTTTCTGCCAAATTCTCAAAGCATTGTATGTTGAATGGTGGAACTCAACGCCACGCTTTGTCTTGTTACAAGAGCGAGTAAAAGAAAATATTTAGTTTATTAAAGTTTGAGGCATTAATTATTTTAATCAGTTGCCAGAGTAAATATATTGTTAAGACACTTCGTTCTCCACTTTCCGTCTGAATTCCAGACATGGCGTATTAAACGGTGGAACTTAACGCCGCGATTTATCTTGGGAAATGGAAATGAAGAATTGTCCCTTGTGGACATCAAACTCAAAATCATCGTTTACATTCAGATTATCATACGTTCCACTCAGCTAAGATCGCCTCAAAATCCTAAAATATCTGAAGCAATAAAAATGTACTACGGTAACATAAATCGAACCCGCAACTAGCAGCCTAGTACCGGTAGAGTTAATTCGGACAAAAGAAATGTATGTCAATCACTTTGTTTTCTTATCAAAAATATATAATATGTATATTATTGAGAAGATTCCTTCTTATCAAGGAGAATATACTTCACCGAGTACTATCAAAAGTGACTTTTGTAATTGAAACCTTCATACAATTTAATATTTGCAAAAACAAAGGATTTTTTTGCAATAATTTGTTTATTTTAACAATTAAATCCATTAAGGAGCAGTGGAAAAGTACATCGACGGTTAAATCGATTGTGGATTCTATTCCCACTCAGGGGAATGTATTTATGTTTCTTTTCTGGAATTATGTTCTGGCGGAATTTGGAGAACGGAGTGTCTTAACATTAGTTCAGGATTGAGTGTTGTCCACTCAGTCTTAGCACTGAGTTGCTTCTGCTACCCAGCTATATGCGGGATATTACGTAAAGCTACTAAAAATGAAGAAAAAAAATAATATATTACAGTTATTTAACCGGCTTCAGAGAATACATTAAAAGTATCTATTTATATTTTTTAACAAAAAAATCGATTTCAACCGGATACTATAATCAGAACCTAACCAAGCTAAAACTTAAAGCATATCCGTTCCAATAAATAAATTATTTATTAACAACTTCAAAAAAGACACTACATTTCCTGATTTTCGCCCGAATTGGAAATCGAACCTACAGCCCAACACTGTGTCTTTCATAGAGCATCATCTTATATTTTGTTTATTTTGCCAAAGTTGGGGCGAAATCGAGGATTTAATGGAATTAAACTAGCCTTTGCGTTTCTTATCTTTATATATAAACAGTATAGTTTAGAGTAACGTCAAAATGACGTATGCGGTTAAAGTCTACAAAGGATTCTTTGATACATCAATTAAAACGTTTATTAGTTGTTAAGAGTCCATCTTTGAAACCGTTGTGGCGAAGGGATACAAGCGCGCGACGTTTGTGGATTCGATTCCCATTCAGGGCCATTCGCGGCGTTGAGTTGCACTACTCAACACACATGGGCACAAAAATTGTACCGAAAGTAAAAAAAATATTATTTTAATAACTATTTTATCCTATATTATAGGAAATAGCAAAAGAAGTATAAAAAAACAAAATACCGCGTTATTATTAAACAGTTTGATTATTTCATATTTATTATATACACAAATGACTTTCTGTTTTGTTTACTCAATTGTAATATTGAGTTCACGATAGTAATTATTAGAGATGCGCCGAACATTCGTTTGGTATTCGGTATTCGATGTATTCGGCACCTTTTTCAATATTCGTATTCGGCCGAATTATTCGGTTATAGTGCCGAATACATTCGGTTCGATTATTTTTATTTAATTGGCTGCACGACTCAGTTGAAATGAAAGATAATACGTCTTATGTAAGATTTAAATTATTATTATCCGTTAAATGAATAAAGTTAAAGTTAAAGTTAAAGTAAAATATAGCAATGAAACTTCATATAAATATTTACTTTGAAACCTCAATTCAACATATTTATTCTTAACCTACAGTTAATAGTTAATACAACCATCATTACTTTAAATCTTAAATCAGCAGTTATTTTTAAAATTCAAAATAATATATATAAATCACAAATCAACATATGTATTTCTTAAAATGTAGTCAATATTTATTTTAAGCCTTAAATCATCATTTCAAATTTATAATAAATATACTTAAGCCGCAGATTGATAATAATAGACACTATAACATATACATAAAGTGATAGAGAAATTTAATATACGAGGAGCATTCAATGTTTCTCAGTGTCGAGAATAATTTATTATACTAAGTACAATAAGTATAATTAGACTAATTACTTAGTTAATAACACTATATGAGGACATAAACAAAAAAATATACATTTCTTATCATTATTTTGCTAGTTATCCTTCGTTAACTACAAGTGAAATGACTGACGTGACAATTGAGCACTACAGTGTAATTAAATTCCTTATTAAAGAAGGAAAAAAATCAAAAAACCATTCATGAAGAGATTCTGTTTATCAAGAATCTACACCTTCATTATCTACTATTCAAATGTAGTCAAAAGTAGTCAAGTGAATTTAAAAGGAGCAGAGAGCCCCGTCCGTGCCGCCCAGTTACTGCCTCTACGGATGAAAATGTAATAAAAGTTACTTGTTGTACTTAAAGATGCAAAAATGAAGAAGATAACTAACATTCCTATCGGTACCATACAAACGATGCTTCATGACTGCTTTAACCTTTCAGAAGTTAGTGCGTGGTGGGTCCCGGGCGAATGCTCACAGCGCCACAGAAACAAGTGCGAGAGTTGAGTGATGTAGGGAGTTTTTAGAGCTCTATGGTGAAAATGCTTCGAGTATTTTCATAAGAATTGTTACTGGATAAAATTGTACAGGAAGGTGCTAGAAGCGTCCACGGTGTTTTAGGACTAAAATGGAATTTTGCTGATTGAATATAAAAATAAATGAGTATATTAACGAAAATACCTACGTGTCAACTTGGAGTAATTTAAGGGATGAAATTAATGAAAAAGACGGGATATATTGGCCGCCGGTGCGATATTTCTCTGTGACAACGTGACGCGTGTTTTCAATGCTAATGTTCGGGATTGAGGCTTTGAAGACATCAACTACTTACCCTATAAGCCAGAGTTGGCCCCTAGTGACTATTATTTGTTCCGTAATTTAAAAATGATGGCCGTGGAAAACGATTTGATGATGAAGAGCTAAAGGCGGCTTTTATTAAATGTATATTCAGGCAAGAAGGAAGATTATTTTTTGCAGGGAATTAGTAAGTTAATATCAGGATGTAACAAATGTATTGAGGTTATGGGGGTAGCCCCCATAAAAAAATACATAGAAATAAGCGTACGGATCATCTGATAGTGAGTGACCACCGCCACCCACAACCTCGTCCCCACCCATGACACCAGAGGAGCTATAGGTGCGTTACCGGCCTTTAAACTGGAGATAAAGGCGCTTGTTGAAGGTACCCAGGTCGTATTGAACTGGAAGCATTACCGCAGGTAGGCCAATCCACAGTCGTGCGGCGCGTGGAAGTTAGTTCCTACGAAACCGCACTGTTGTGGAGTGACACGTATCTAAATAGAGTGGATGGTATTTAAGTTGTCACGTCGGGGATAGGTGGCATGAAAGAGCCAGTTTACTAAACGAAGCAAAAAAATATACTTTTAATTAAAGAAATTAAATTTTTTTCTATCAAATTATTATTCATTTATTTAACTAGATAATTTCATATGTAATAAGCTTTAAATACAATAAAAAAGCAATAAAATATTCATTTAAAAAAAAATGTCATTTGGCTCTTTGATAACATTTCGGTATTGAAAGAGCCACTAAAAGCTATGAAAGAGACAGTCTTATATTATGAGATGTAATAGTGAAAATTATGCTAAATAATAACAATGCACTATTAAATAAATACAATTTAATAATCCTTATTGAAAAGTTATGTTTTTTTAAATTATACTAGTCATTTTAAGTAAATAATTCTAACAATCTCATATTATTTAAACCAATCATATTATATAATATTATAATATTTTATTTATATTCTATTTTTTTATATATATTAGAGGCGGATAGTTCTTTTATTAATAAAAATCTCGAAAATCAAACTAAATAATAAATTAATAATATCTTCTCAAAAACAACAATCCTTAAAATATGAGATCTTTTTTTAAAAAAATATTGCTCACATTCCATACAATCATCACTATTTTTATTTGTATTGGACTTTTTTGTGCTTCAATCTACCTTTTTTGTTTACTTCAGCCAATACGATAGAATCAGACGAATTCGGGTCATCCATAGTACGGAACTTTCTTGGTTTATTTTCAATTTTCGATTAAGGATTTTTATCGACAGTTTTGTAGCTAATCATCATTCACCCCTTCAATTTCTTGCCACTTATCTAGACAGATACCATTGGCCATGGCATAATCAAATGCCAGCTTCTTAGCTTGATATCTTGATAAGCACATTTTGAAGCAGCCTTTAAATAATCCGCAAGCATATTCTACTGATCTTTTGTGAAAATACGTTTATTTCCTATATTAAGACAGTGTTGATAAAATTATTTACCTAAGCCTTTACTTTTTAAACTATTTTAGCTAAATATGCTCTCGCTATACTCGTATTTAAGGCAAGTTCAGTTTTGTTTATGGACTGATCTTTCTCTAAAACTTCTCTAATTGCTTCTTCAAATACTGTTTTTTTGGGCTTTTTTCGTTTTTTGGGATCAGACTCCTCCATAATAAAATATCAGTAGCAAACTATTTAATAATGTTTATTATGAATGTATATTTATTATAATTATAATTAATTTAATAAACTACTATAATATAGCAGGTCGCTCTTTCAAAATCTGGCTCTTTCATGCCACTTCTCCCCTACTGTGCGGTTAGGAAATTCGGCGGCAGGTAACAGGTCAAACAATTACCCAGAACACTTCCCATAACAAATGCCATAAAGAACGCACAGCGAGTATCTACGCAGAGCCAAAGTGTCAAACCCTTCGCAGATCATTGGGTCCCCAACGACACAAAACGGATATGCGTTTTTGCAATCAAATGGTTCGAGCTGACACTGGGGTGCACCAGCGCAGAGATGAGAACGGTCCTCTATATTTAAAAAAAAATACTAAATTGGACTTATGCTTTGCCCACCAATCAAAAGGGCACTGGGTTCTAAGTAGAAGACCTTCACCTGCATAACTATCTAATTACACAGCGATTAGGTTTTTAAGTCTTCTGCAATGACAGGATTTGTCGAGGCAAGTTCTTCACAGGAGTAATAAAACGCCACATAATTTCATATTCTTCAAAGTCTTTCCACGTTTGTTATAGGTCCAGTTTTCAGGAGCAAAAAATCTCACCCTAAATCGAGGGTCCTACAATGTTGATAGGCAATTTCTGGTACATTTGACAACTTTTTAAATTTCGTGCTTTCGGGTGGCGGTGAGGTAGGGCCCGCTCGTTATCTAGCCAGCGACGACAGGTAGCATGTTAAAATCTGTTTACGCAGCAAAATGACTAACAAAAGGTAAACCGAATAATTCGGCCGAATATCCGGTTCGATAATGTCTAAACCGAATAGTATTCGGTATTCGGTTATTCGATGTAAACACTATTAGGCACATCTCTAGTAATTATCAATGTCCTAACAATGGTCGCCAAGTGTTAAAAAATTTACAAAAACACTCTGTTTCCGGCTTTCCGCCGAATTTTTGAGGCTTTGCCTTGTTACCAGAGCGGAGACATGAAAATAATAATATTTCATAATTTATTTCTCTGAGCGAAGATCGAATCTGCAACTGCCGCGATTACAGTCACACGCGTTGGCCACTGCGCCACGACGGCGGTTCTAAGAATTACAATACAGTTATTAATTTAATAAGCAGAATTGACTATAGTAATATATGTATGAGAGAAAATAAAAAAACCCAATTATTAAACGCAAGAAAACAAAGATGATGAGCTCTAGTAGGCAGAAGGAACTTGAGAATCCATGGTTAAGACGCTCAGTTCCGATTAAGTAATTTAGGTTCCCTATTTTCGGCCGAATTCTTGAGACGTTGCGTAATGAGTGGCGGAGGTCGACTCAGCGCATTGCCTCGTCACCAGAAGCGCAAATGAAAATATTTAAAATTCACTCCCCCAAGTGGGAATCGCACCCACAACCGTCTTATCTATATATATAAAAGGACTTGTGCTGACTGACTGAGGTAAGACGCACGCAGAGCCGTAACCGCTGATGGTAGAAACGTGAAATTTGGGCAGATGTTTATTTTCATATTCTGGACATCCACTCAGAAGGGAATTTGAAAAATTTTAACCCTAAAGGGATGAAATAGGGGTTGAAAGTTTGTATAGAATTTTTTTTAAATCTGTACCGATTTTTATAAAATTTGAAATTTAGACTCTTAAAAATATTTCATTGAACACGTGTTTCATGATTTTTTAGAATTCACCCCCTAAGGGTTCAAATAAGGGGTTGAAAGTTCATATGTAAAAATCTTTAAATTGCCACCGATTTTTATAAAAATTTAAATTCAGACTGTTAAAAATATTTTATTGAACACGTGTTTCGTGGTTTTTTTAGAATTCACTCCTAATAAGCGAGCGAAGCCGCGCGCGCCCTCTAGTTTATATATAAGATATATACATATAAGATTTTAAATAAAAAGACTTTTTTCTTCAACAGACAACACCTAGAACGCGTGAATATAAACTTCGACGGTGACAAGCTGAGTTTCCAAGAAAAAAATAATTACAAATTCCTCCCGGAGTTGAGTGTGGGACCGCACTTCGATCAAGTGAATGTTCCTAATTTACCTTTGTTGGTAAGTAAATATATAAGATTAATAAAAGTAAAGAAAAAATCTATTGTGGCGTTGAGTTCAGCCACTCAACACACACAGCTTCCAAAATTCGGAAAGTGGGGAACATAATGGGAACCCTGCCTTTCGCGGGATACATCGTGAAATGGGTAATCTATTCGTTGTGTAAGTGTGGAAGAAACTCTGACCACGGGTACAGTGAGTTATATTATATCGAGAATTCAAATAGTATAATGTACCTATCTAATATTGGATGCCCAATTATAGAGATTTCCCCAATAAATCGACTATCCAACACAAAAAGAAATTTACAATTCGATCCAGAGTAGTTTCTGAGATTAGCGCGTTAACCTAACAAATCCTTTAGATCTATAATATTGATATTAATATAAGCATAAAATATTGATAGCAAAAGCAGGGTTAATAGTTACGTTATCTTGACATAGGAATTAAATACGAGACCTATTTCGTAATAACAGCCAGACAAAATCAATGGCAGTTATGATAAATAAAATTGAGAATTCTTTTAGTTTTAAATAGTTCACTATATTTTAAATTACATTGATTCATTTGACCTTGTGCCGTTACAACAAATTATATTGACAGCCACTGCAATAACCATTCGTTATCTGTATGTAAATATACAGATAACAAATGGTTCTTAATGACATCTTAACCTATAGATAAAATATATTGGAATCCAAATATATAAAAAAAAATATTATTCACGTGACATTTGCGTGGTATTATTTTTTTTTATTTTTATACTGTCTAGGAAGGAATGAATAAGCAATATAAATAATATCTTATTTTTATGATTGAATTTCTTTAGCTGTACGCCGTTACGCTATATTACGCGTATAGCAGGATAAGCAGAGGGGACCTAGAGTAAGAACACTCCGCTCGCAATTTTCCGCCCAATATTCGAGACATTGCGTGTTGAGTGGAGGAACTTAACGATACGCCTTTGCTACTACAGCGACGAAATTTATATAATTCATGCCCCCGAATGGGAATCAAATCCATAATCGTCGTGCCATATAGATGCTGTGCCGCTGTCTAATCCCAACGACCCTATAAACCATCGACCCCATAAACAATATCTCAAAAATTGGGCAAAAAAAAAACAAAGTGAATTTTGTCGATAATTAAAAATATTTTTTTTCTAGGGAATCGCCGCAAAAGTATCGAATATGCCGTATTTAGCCCAGTTTGGAGTCGTGTCATCGCTCAACACATTCGCCGAACACAACAATGCTTTTCTTAAATTACCGGTGCAAAGGTAATTTTATTTTATCCTTTTTATTTATAATATAAAAGTAAAATAAAAATGAATTATTTCCACCAAAAATATTTTTAAATCTTTAAATGAATAAAAAACATAACATAACCAATAACCATAAAAGGTATAAATAAATGACAATATCGATAAAAAAATAAAAAAGTAAAAAAAAGACAATAAATAGTATTTTTTATATAATATTGTCAAGGCCGTCGTGGATTAGTCAAAGCGCGGCGTTGTGCAAATTCTCGAAAATTGTGCAGTAGGAAAGAAGTGTTTTAAATCTGAATTGTAGCTTTGTAGGTTCCTTCTGCCTACCGTGTTGTATGCGGGATACAGCGTGAAATTATATTATAATATTTTTTTACAGTGTTTTCATTTCTTCAAGTTATATTTATTAATTAAAATCTTGGTCTTTTTTTCTATTCGTTTTCCATAAAAAAAACATATGACACTATATGTAAATGCTTATCTACTTCAAAAAAACGTATATCTAACTCTTTAATTCATTTAACCCAACTAAGTAGTGGTAATATCAATTTTAAAAAGAAGAGGATGACGTTTGTAGAACTAATAAAACGTGTCAGTATATACGTTCTATCATAACTTAGAAACATTATAGATAATTTAAACAATGAAATATAAATTAATTATATGATATTAGACAAATGCACGCAAAATCGTACTTTGTATTAAAGATAATGGTATGACACCGATTCGTTACGATTTTATTATAAGTATAGATAGTGGCAGAAGCTGCTTATAACAGTTTCGAAACCTCTAAAATAATTTATTTCCAAAGGAATTTAGTGTAAAGGGACTCCGTTCCCCACATTCCATTGCCAAACTGCGCCATAAAAGCGTTAAGTCTCAAAAATGTGCCAAACTTAATATTGAACTTATCTATCACGAATATGAATAAAAAATTACCTTCTTATTTATTTTAAAACATTTTTAAAGTGTTATTTCTAAATAAGTACCTTCTTATTTAACTGATCCTAGTTTCTAAAAGAGCTTACCTAAGAGGCCTAAAAGTTGGTCCGGAAACACTAAGTATCTTTTGTTTTTTCAGGTTTCTTTGGGGATACGACGATAATATAATTGACATTGCAAAACCAATTCTAAGTCTTCAAGGGCAGTTGAATTTCGATAAGTTTGGTCTTCTCGTCACAGTAAGTATAAAAATTGATGGCTTTAGTAATTCAATTGTTAGTATAAATATGAATAACTTTTTAGATAAAAATCTTGGGGTTGTTGGATGCAGTTTCAATTCCCGCAAGATAAAAATTAAGAAAGAAAAATATATTTCTATCCTTCCTTTCTTTGCTCCTTTCTTCTATGCCTTAGTGATCAGAACACTCGGACGGTCTCCATCAGGCGCGGGTTCGAGGCCCACGACGTTCAAATTTTTAGACGTTTTCTTAAAATATCTTCCTATCCTTAATGTGGAAAAACATATTAAAAATATAAATTAAATCTTTTTACGTTAACCAGAAAGCAAGTAAACCGGCAAAGCGTGTAAATGTTGTGGGTTCGATTCCTACTCCGGAATAGATTATTTTCATTTCATCGCTCTGGTAACAAATTAAAATCTATCTATCCCAGCCTTGGAAATGGACTACTATTAGGGCGTTTCTTGAATTCAGGCGATTGTATGCGATTTAAATTGTAACAAATTAAGAGTGTGCTAATTTTAATGTATATTTATTTCAGAAAAATGGTACGTCCTCGGATCGATTCACGATAAACACAGGAGAATATAATAAAAACAGAATGAATATTATTGAGAAGTTTAACGGTGAAGAACGTTTGTCGTTCTGGGGAAGCCCCGAATGTAATAGGTATTTAAATATGATTTTAATATCTTTACGTAGTTGATAATCCAAACTATTCTTAATATAATATAGGTAGTTGAAATTTGCTTGGAAACTACTTACCGATTGGCATTGAAGAATAATTTTTGTGTTAGATGGTCCAATTGCCGAGGAAGACTATAACCCTGTGTACCTGCAGCTTCACGCTGTATCCTGCACACAGCAGGGTAGGCAGAGGGAACCTAGTGTTAAGACACTTCGTTCCCCACTTTCTGCCGAATTCTGGAGGCATTGCGTGTTGAGTGGCAGAACTCAACGCCGCGTTTGAGATCGACACCAGAGCGAAGAAATGGAAATATAAATTTAAGTAAATATTTCATCTCTTCGAGTGGGTATCGAATCCACAACCAGTCGGTTTTACAGTCACACCTCGTGCCGCTGCGCCACGACTGGCCTAACTGGCCTCAAATGATATGTCATATATTATTTAAACATTTGCAACTAAGCATAATGGAACTCACAACTATCGTGATCAAACTATACATTATTAAAAACTTCTCTCAAAATTTTCTAAACATTTTTTTTGGCTTCATACTGTATCCCACACTTAGTAGGAGTAGGCAGAGGGAACCTTAGAACCTGGTCTTAGGACACTCTATTCCCATTAAGTCACTTCCGTTCTTCACCTTCCACCAAGTTCTCAAGGCATTGCGTGTTGAGTTGCGGAACTCAACACTAGGATTTATCTCGTAACCAGAGGTGGAAAATGAAAATATTGAATATTTCATTTCTCCGAATAGAAATCGAACTTGTAACCGTCGGTCGCGCTTACAGTCACACCTTTATGCCAACAGTGTTCATTTGTTATGTAAGTAATATGTGAGTATGAATGGATTCAAAGTAGACTATCTCGGTTCATAGTTTATCGTTAAAGATAACTATAGTTAGCCTCATGCCACTAAAATGTTTTATAATGGCTTCACAAACAAAATCGATTTAAGTAAGTATTTTATAGGATTTTTATAGTGATGTTCTTATATTAAAAACATGATTATAAAAAATGTCACGAGGCCATTCGGGTCGCAGGGGCACAAGCGGGTATTTTTTTTGTTTCACAAAAAAAAAACATTGGATAATCCAATGTTTTTTTATATAGTATCTTAAATGTGCAAATTATACTCTTAAACTAAATTAGCTTCACGCTGTATCCCGCACACAGCAGGGTAGGCAGAGGGAACCTAGTGTTAAGACACTCCGTTCCCCACTTTCTGCTGAATTCTGGAGGCATTGCGTGTTGAGTGGCAGAACTCAACGCCGCGCTTAACCTCGACACCAGAGCGAAGAAATGGAAATATAAATTTAAGTAAATGTTTCATCTCCTCTTAAACGTTATTTTATAATATGCTATTTATTTTTGTCTGTATATAAAAGTGATGATGGTATAAAAGTGTGGGTTGTAGGTTCGGTTCCCACTAGGGAACCATTTTCATTCTCCAGTGGTAACAAAGACAAAGCGCGCCATTAAGTTCCACCACTTAACACGTAATGTCTCAAAACTTGGTCGGAGAACGGCGTGTTTTAACATTAGGTCCCTCAGCTTACTGTGCTTTATGCGGGATACAGCGTGAAGCTATAAAACATATTTTAAACTAGCGACCCGCTCGCGGCTTCGCCCGCTTAAACCACAAAATTATTTAATTAACACACTGAATTATGTTCGTGTTTTGATATACCTATAATGTATGTTTGCAACGCAATGAAGATTTTTAATGACAAATTTATTAAAACTTTAGGTCGCATTTTCGTACCTCCCATGAGAATCTTCACTTGAATTTTTGAAATAAAAACACAACTTATCGATACTTACAATAAAATCCTA
>JAATLQ010033268.1:0-17201 GCA_013421005.1 Heliconius erato x Heliconius himera | reverse complement strand
AGAGTACCGAGTAGTACTCTGAACCACACCAGAGCCAAGACTTCACGTAGATAATTATAAATAGGTCTTAACCACATTTATAATTAAAATAACAATTAATTAATCAAGTAATTAATTGTCCAATTAGTCGAGGTTAGCCAGTGGTGGAGCACGAGTAGTGCTCCGACCCACACCAGAGCCAAGACTGGCTGTACAACGCCCGTGCAACCTTTTATATCATCGTTCACAAATAAGTTGCAAGGTAGACTAATAATAATTGATGACGCTATCGCGTCATAGTGGCGTGATCGTATAGAAATCTATAAGTAACCAACATAATATTCCCAATATTAAATAGCATTCCTAACTATATATATGAAACTAATAATTCATATCAGGATTATTATATATATTATATTTCAGTAAAACATTCTTAAAGTATTTCTTCAGTTATTTCTTAGCTATCTATGTTCTTCAATTACGATTTATTTATACAACCATACCAGTGATAAGCGATTCTATGTTATTATATTATAGACGTTTATTATAAAAATCAATCTACTTCAAACAGTGTGGAATATTTATTGATATAATATCTAAAATAGTAAAATTATACAATTTAAAGCGAATTGACTTATAAATAACACGTATGTACATAAGATACTAGCGATCGCTACTTATTTTTATATATAGGCTTTTACTTTTTAGGGTTCCGTACCTTTTAAGGAATAAAGGAACCCTTATAAGATCACTTTGATGTCCGGCTATCTGTCTGTCAAGATCCTTTATCTCGATGTCGATATCGAGTTGAAATTCATACTATATACTCAGATCTACGGCCCCATGATTTTATGAAAAAAAAACGTATTACTACATTTACACTACAAAGGGAACCAAAATTAACAGGGTACTTATTAATTTTGGTTCCCTTTGCGGTTGACCTAGGCTTACAAAATTTGACATCTACATGTTGTACTAGTTCAGGAATAATTGAAATTGAATTGAAAACTATACATTGGTGGTTAAGTCCTAAAAATAATAGCCGCAAAAGAGGGGCAAAAATTTAATTTTAAAACCGCTAGTAGGGCTTTTTTATTTTTTTTAATTTATTGTTTTACAAAAAATGCAAAAAATGTGTTATTCCGATGCATAAGCTATTACTGTAAAGTTTCATAAGCTTTCAGATTAATAATATTAGTAGGATTATTATACGTTTTATATTAGATTGCTAAATTAATGAAAATATATTGTTGATTCTAATTAGATATGTTATGAGGCCACTCGTGGCGCACAAAGTCTAAAACAAATTCAATGAAATATATTTTATAATAGAAATTTATACATTATACAAAATATGTAAAACAATTTAATGACATCCGCGGGAATAATATTGGTTTTATGGTGTGCCAAAATTAATAATTACTTTTTAAATTACTTTGTCCCGCTGGTCCTTGATTGCCGTTCCCTATTTCTAAAACGTGAAGTTAAAGTAAACGAGCAAATTATAATATTTTTAACTTTCCATGTTTTCTGTTATTTTTGTGTTATGAAAAAATAATAAATATTTTTTAAATATGTACCTAGTCCACTGTAAGTATTTGGATAGTAGTACACTTGTTTGTAAATGTCATCGGTAAGTTCTTTAGTACCGTCTGTTCTTAAGGCATTTATTTGTCTTTCGCACGGGAGACGGACGGTCAATTTATTTTTTATATTTAAATTTAAATCTATTTCTCTATAATAATAAAAGTATATGAACAGCAATGTCCTAGACTTAGCCTAGCAAACAAGGATAATAAATAAAAGTATTTTAAAAAATTTTTTTTTAGTTTTCTAATCTTTTAAGTTTTATAATTTTGTATTTTAAAAAGTCGGGGAGAAAATATTTTTTATGTATAAATTCATAAAACAGTTTTTTTACAAAGTTTTAATGACTCATAACACAAAAATTACAACGTGATTTGATTTAGCGTGACGTTCTCTTTAAGTGCCTTTTATAACTGTAGGCTCACAGGATCTGATGATGCATTGAATTTCATACAAATCGCATCAAAATCGTTGTATAAATGCCAATATCTTTTAATTGCGTTGACTTAGAAGCTTGATTTTTTCTTTGCTCTTAGGGACCATTTGATGATCTGAATATTTAATAATGATTTCAGCTTGATGCTTCTATGCGATCTCTAGTTCTTGACATATTATGGACAACCAAGTGATCCTATAAGGGTTCCGTTTTTACTTTTTGACGTACGGAAATAAACAAAACGGGTAAGTTTACATATAAAAATAAGAGTTTATGGTGGACAGATTTCCAAATTACGCCGATTTATTTTGCATTTCATTTAAAAACAACTGTTACTTTTATACCTTTACTGAATGTACCAGTATAGAAAAAGGTTTTATCGACGTTTATGCATATTTATCACATTTTCGTCTAGAGAGTGCGAAATAGAATTAACTAACTAACTTGTTTTTTTAAATTAAAATTTAAAGTGTATAGTTATATATATTTTTTTAATTTTATTAATTTTTCTTGTAACTAATAGGTCCGGGCAAAAGTATTTTAGTATTTTGAATGTATTATTAGTAATCACACCTCTTTGGCTGTACTGAATGTTGGCTGGTTTTAATACCATTAAATGTGAAGATGTAATAAATAAAAAAAAAGTAGTTCTCACCATTTTTCAATTGTTTTTCAAGCAAGAAAAATAAACGTATGTGACGAAGAAATTCGGTACATTTTAAAGTTTTATAATAAATTTGTGCGGCTTACGAACCTAATGCGGTATCAATAAGAGTAGCAAAAGTGTGGTTCAAGCGTTTCAAGTCTGGGAATTTTAGTGTGAAAGATGAGGTTCGCTCTGGACGCCCTATCACAGATAAAATGAGAAAGTGGAGCAGGATCGACATACTAGTGGCTACGACATTGCTGAAGAATTGGATGTTGATCATAATACAGTTATGCGTCATTTACGAAAGTCTGGGTACAAGAAAAAACTTGACATTTGGATACCACATGATTTCAATGAGAGAAAACTAATGCAACGTGTGTTCATTTGCAATTCTTTGTAGAAACTTAACAATTCCGAACCATTTCTTAAACAGTTGATTACGGGTGATGAAAAATGGGTGACTTATGATAAGAACGTGCGAAAAAGATCATGGTCGAAGCATGGACAACATTTTTACAGGGATCACGGCACTACCCATAAGATGGCAACAAGTCATCGATCAAAACAGCACATACATATTATAAATAAATAAAAAAATATACCTACAAAAAAATATTTGCCTTTGTATGAACAATACGAAAATACTTTTGCCCCGATCTTATGTTTTAGTAATATAGGTATAACAATATCGAAGTTATAATATTGTTACTTATTTAGAAATCGTAAAAAAATTTAACCTAGCGGGAGTCGAACCCGAGCCTCCTGGAAACCGACCAGGCGCTCTGACCACTAAGCCATACGTTCTCATCAAGCTACGTCGAAATGTTTATACGCTTGTTACAACTTATTTATGTTATTAGCATCTCTGTAGGGAGATTTTTACAAATTTCCGCTACCCAAAGAGTTTTTTAAATAAGTATTTTTCTTTCCTAAGTGTGGAATACCACTTTAAAAATGTTAAAAATTTTTAATCTATAGCATTCTTTCTTGCCAGACGATAGTTCTTAGTCTTCTTAATCTAGAGTAGCGCTAATTCATAAACTGTGGCACGGTTGTGCCCCTGCGCCACGACTGGCCTCATAATAATAATAATTAAGATATCTATTAAGTATTAGAAAGATAACTCTATAAGTTCAAATACAAGGTACTTAGAAGTTATACGTCTTCGTCTGGAGTCTAGACTCTAGACGATATTATTATAATTACATCTTAAAATTGTGGTAATTATATTTTTTTTTACTGTTTTCTGTGTTATCTAAGTTTACCAATACTTGAGTAGTACTTGATGGTGAATTATTTGTATAACTTTGATAGATATATCAACCATTGAATCGATTGAAGGACAGGTTATTCATAGAAATGTGATCGTTAATTGTGTAAGTTAACAGTGTGAGGCCGTTGTGGCCCAGGTGCACAAGGAAGTGACTGTAACGCGATGGTTGTGGGTTCGATCCCCACTCGAGGCAATGAATTATTACTTTTTAATATTTTCACTTTTGCGCTCTGGCACCAAGGCAAAAGCCCGGCGTTGAGTTCCGCCCCTCAACACGCCAACACGCAAAAATTCGGCAGAAATTGAGGAACGGTGTGCCTTAACACTGGATTCCCTCAGTTGGATGCGAGATACAGCGTGAAGCTGATTTTTTTTAACAGTATTGTCAGCTGTAAATTTTCTGGTTAATGAGAGCTCACTAAATATAATCATCGTCGTCAGTCCGTCTGTTATCTGTTCGTAATCCTTTGATGATGATGTGTGACCTAGTAAACATTTGATCAAAGAATTTCACATTTTCTAAGAAAAGCATTTATAATTGCTATGTATGAATATATACTATGTCTACATATTTCAAAACATAAGTGTATTCTGCACATAGCAAGGTAGGCAGAAGGAACCTAGTGTTAAGACACTCCGTTCTCCACTTTCCGCCGATTTCTCGAGTGGGCTTTGAACCCACAACCAGTCGATTTTACAGTCACACTTTGTGCCCATGCGCACTATGGATAATGGTAGAACAACGGCAGATCAAAATTAATTTTTACTAAAGTCGTCCCTGACGCACTTTTTATTTTTTTTAATAGTATTATAGTGGAACTTTAATGTAATGAAATATTTTTTCGTGAATTACATTTGGAATATATTTTTTTTTATTGTGAGAAATTGTAATATGTAAGAATGTCTATTTCACGTTGTTCGCATCGATACTTTAAACCTAATTTCCTTAAAAAAAAGTATAAAGTGTTATATATTTTTAAAAAGCCAATAGTATATAGATTTTAACAATTATTATGTTGTGGATTTTGTGACTATATTCCTATAAAAAATATTAACAATAAGTGAAGAAAAAAAAGGTACGTATTTGAAGTTCAAGACTTTTGACAGTTACCGTCGCGTTACATTTGATGTTGTTTTATAGTCCAGATATTCATAAATAACATTTATAAAAATCAGCTGCGGATTCGTGCGGTTTTAGGAGTTATCATGAAAACTACGATACAAGTCGGGGAACAAGAAAACTTTGTCTATTGTAGTTTCTACTGTTGTACTATTTAATTGATTATATTGCGGTAAATTTCAATTAAATTATTGTTATTTATTGATAAAAGGGCGTTTTATCTTCATTTTGCACACATTTTGCGGTATTACTAATAAATAAAATGCACAATACCCTCATGTATGAAATCATATAAAAAGAGTGAATTAATTTAATAAAACTATTACAAATTAGTAATAAAATGACTAACAGACGATTGATTGTTTTCGCAAAATTTCAAAAGGGCTAATACTTTCAAGTGTTCCAAGCGTGAATTATTACTCCCATACATTAAAGGAGGAAAAAATCTTGAAGCAATTAATATTAGCTATCAATATTTCTAAAAAAAAGTATCATGTTTCTGAAGATAACTTCTATTTTATTATCAGCGACATTCAAAGAATTCAAATCTCATTCGTTCCATTAATAAACGATGGACAGAAGCGTCCCGGAAAAAGGAATTCAATTTTATTCTATATATTTTTTTATTAGTTTATAAATAAGTGCGTGCTTGTTCTATTCTATATTTTTTATTATTTTATTAATAATTTTTACCTGCCGGTCGTCGATGTTTAAGTCCGTCGTGGCGCAGGGGCACAAGGGTGTGACTATTACGATTTCCACTCGAAGGAATGAATGATTATTTCTTAATATTTTCATTTCTTCGCATAAAGGCAAAAAACCGGCGTTGAGTTCCACCACTTACCATGCACTGCCTCAAAAAAATGGGCGGAAAGTGGGGAACAGTGTGTCTTAACACTAGGTTCCCTCTGCCTTGTCTGACTGTATGCGGGATATAGCGTAAAGATTTTTATAAAAAATATAGAATAGAATAGAGCATCACTCGTGCAACTCGTAAATATATTTTAGAAATAAAAATGCAAAAAATATAATAACAAATCTTGAGCATACTATATACAAATGTCTATTGATTATTATAATACACATTAGAAACATATTAATAATGGGAACAATCCTCATATTAACGAATATATGGTAGATTCTTTATTTTAATCGACGCAACCCACACTTTGGGCGGGAATGGCTCGGAGTCTGTGTTTGACAGCGCGGCGGCCGCCCGCCTTAGCGCTGTTTTCAAAGCTCTTAATGTAAAACATTTCTCACGGTGTTTTCGATACCGGTATGTAATAATTAATAATTAAAATAAGATATTCTATACGCATATTGTAGGAATATTGAAGTGTTTAAGGCTACAAACTGGATGGCAGTCTTTGAGTGGATTTGAAACTTGAATGGTGAAGTTGAAATTAAAATTTCCGAATGAAACTTTAAAGTAAGTTCTGAAAACAATTTTTATCTATATATATCTTGTTTCTTTAAATCTTTAATTGTATTATTTATAATATATATGGTTATTTTCAATTGTTGTAATTTATATATAAAAAAAATAGATTTTATAATTCCTAAGCAACACGTTAAAATTGTTATAATATACAAGAAATATTTTTAAAATAATAGAAACTGATGAAAAATATGTCTAAATGTTTTCGCAGTGCAGGTAGTTGTGGGTTCGGGTCTCACAGGCCGCTACTCTTTGCAAAAATCGTATGTACTCCACTTCCCTATCGTTCCGCTCCTACAATGCTCAGGAGCTTCAATTTTTTTGCAAAAAGCCTTCGGAAGCGGGAGATTGCGATTTATTTTGTTTTAAATTTCGACCTCGGTATGTGACACCGAACATCCATGATTTCCATACAAAAAAAAAAATCTTTAAAGTAGTATACAATCAAAACCGGTTAATTGCAAATCTGACTCGCTTACCGAAGCTTCGCTACCTATTTCAGGACTGTAGATTAATGGGCAGTACGTATAACTTATAAAAGTTTACGAACTTAAGTATACGGGCATAGGAACTCATACATATAAACTTTCAATAGGCAGATTTTTCCTTTATCTATGTTGTAAGTTATAACTTTGTGCCAAATTTCGTAACTATAGGCTAACAGTAAGTCGTTTAAGTTCTGATTACGCAGCGAATTTCATACATAATGCAGGAAAATCCAAGCTTGATTTTATCTTTGCTACAAGGGACCGTAGTCCTGAATATTTGTTATTGACTTCAGCTTCAAACCACGCTATCTCTAAATAAATGATCCTGACAAATGGGCAGATGAATAACATAGTGATCTTGTCAGGGTTCGGTTTTTACCTTTAAAGGTAAGGGAACCCCAAAAAATATTGAACCAAGAACTTTTGCTTTAAAGTGACTTTCAAGGTCAACGTAGCCGTTACAACGGTAGGCAAAAATATTACACTCGTGTTTGCTGCGGTCAAGCTATATGTTTTCAGTGCTCTGAGTCTAAGCGATAGTACTGCATTTAATTTTATACATATTAGACCTACGTTACAATTTTTATGTTTTAAGTTCAGAAGTAGGTTTTTGTTTTTTATGTTTGGTAGAATTGTAAGCTTATAGGTTATGTTTACCTTAAAAATGTTAGAAGATTTCTTTTAGTCTTAGTTCCATTTTTGATTTCAGGTAAATTAAACACTGAAAAGCGCCTTATATGATATATGATCGAACCCACAACCACACCCACAGTCACACCCTTGTGCCCCTAGGCCACGACGGCCTCGAGGAAATGAAATATTTAATTAAATTTATATTTCAATTTCTTCGCTCTGGTGTCGAGGTCTTCAATATAGATAGTTATACTAAAATAATTAATCTTTAAGGTATAGCGCGCATTAGTGATTTTTGTCACCGTGACTGTTGCGTCACTGTCACCGTGTACATCACCCTAAATGAAGGTGCGCGCATTTGGATACGTGACAATTGGGTGACTTTTTGTCCGCGGGGGATGGCGACACGCCCGTGACGCAACTGTCACCGTGTCCATAGGTTTGTATGCCCGTGGGCGCATTAGAAACTAAATGTCACTTCGTGCCCCCTCCACCTTGCGGTTTCCATACTAGTCGTCTTCCGCATAAACAAGAAAAAGCAGCGTGCAGCTCCGAATTTTAATTTCAAGAATGGCGTCAATTTCATCTCAAAGGCAAAACGTGTGTTTTCATGAAGATGAAATAAACAACGACATACTGATTGACTAAATTGAGTTGAGGCCGTAGCTCTATGACAAATCCCTAAACGATTAAGATTAGAGAAAAAAAAATGTGTTCGGTTCATTACACTTTTTTTTTTTATGGAAAAGACAAGGCAAACGAGCGTTCGTGTCACCTGATGGTAAGTGATCACCGCCGCCCACGACCCCGTGCAACACCAGAGGAGCTACAGGTGCGTTGCCTGCCTGTAAGGTGGTTTGGGCTCCGGAGCCCGGCATTACCTGATGCGAAACGCAGTGGCATAAAGCCACTACTTCACGCCGGTTTTAAATGCCGGGGGTGGTAATAATCCTTTAGTAACACACACTTTAGTATTTCTGCTATATCTTCCATGTACAGACACAGACCAGTTACGATTCTATTATAAGTATAGAAGATATGAGTCATGTTTTACTTTTATCCTTAAAAAATCCGATGTCAGACGAAGTGCTTGCCAAACATCTTATTGTTGGTAATTTTCATTAAATTATTGTTATGCAAATGATGCACAAAGGAAAAAGTGAGAGAAATATGAATAAAATATACTGTATTGACATTGAAGGCAACCTTGTCTGTGTGGACTTGGGTCAAGAAAGATGAAAATGTCCTATATATATTTGAACGACTGTATTGCACATATAGGAAATGTAGGTAAATGTAGGTAAATGTCTAGTAGGTTACATATATGAATAAAAGACAATACATATGTTTATGTACCGGTACCAACATTGTCGACAAAAATCTTGGGCTTCACGCTATTGTACGGGATACTTAGCAGGGCAGGCAGAGGGAATCTGGGAACCTAGTGTCCGTTCCCCGTTCAGACACTTCCGTTCCTTACTTTCTGCCAAATTCTAGAGGCATTGCGTGTTGAGTGGCGCAACTTAACCCCGGTCTTTGCCTGGTTACCATATTATAGATAGTACAGTATTCTATAAGCCTTCCTATGATAAGCCTCAAACTGTTATGAACTAGTAAATAACTGAGACTTCCGCAATTGTTGGGAAATATTCAATCTTAAGTTACATCTTCGATAATCTGAATGTAAACAATTGAAACAAAGCGAATAATCTGTTGTAGTGAAGAAACTTTAGATTATATTATAAGAAACTTTATATTATAACTAGTTATCCAAATGCAACTTCGCCCGCCTATTATATTATGGCCAAATTATTAATTCTGTCTCTTGTTGCCCATGTGTTATTCTGATATATAGCCTATATAATATAGGCAATATTACTGTAAAGTTTTATCCAAATCGATTAGTTTCTGCTTGAACGTGAGACAAATATCTATTCTCATAAACTTTCACATTTATAATATTAGTAGTATTTAGAGGTAATATAGCAATGAGTATAGAATGAAAAATAAAATAATCAGATAAAGTTAATTTAGATTTTAGAAAGCTTTTTAAATGCATCATTTTATCAAAATCACAATATCTCATAAGTAAAATAAAAAGTACAACATTAAAACTATTATTTAGTAATATTATCAAATAAAAAAACCGAATTGTTGTAATTTTTATTGCATTTGTAATTCACACAATAAATAATGTATTGTAAAAGTTACTTAATTTGAAAAAAAAAGAGATTATTTTTGCTGACAAGCTATATATAATTTTTGCATCATAAATATTGTTTCAATCTGTATTTAATATTTCTCCATAGTCTATAATAACATTTCGTAGGACAATATACTATCTAAATTTCAATTCAAACAGTTTAAGCAGCGTTGCTAAGTCTACTCGCACCAGAAGACAGATGAGGGTATTATTGATTTAAAGTATCAAAAACTGAGTGCTTGTATATTACATTTAATATACAAGCACTCAGTTTTAATTTAATTTTATGTTATTATAATTGAACTAATTTATATTTTTTTAATATTTGAATTAAAAACAGAAGCCATCTTGGCGTAGTGGGATACTGTCCTGACTGAAGACACTGGTTGTGATTTTGGTTTGATTTCCACTCAACGAAATGAAGAATTATCACTTATCTGCTCTTACAAGATGAAACACAGCGTTGAGTTCCAACTTGCAATGTTTCGAATTCTAGCGGAAAACAGCGAAGTTGGTGTCTTAATACAAGGTTCCCTCTGCAAATACTGAACCCTGTTGAGCTAAAAACTATTAGTTCTTAAAGTTTTTCATTTAACGATTGTGAGTACTGTCATTAAATTGCTCGTAGAATTGTGCTTAGGAGCGAATGCTATAAAAGTATAAAAGTACAAGATTCAAATCACAATTTTTGTGAGATTTTTTCCTTATTTCAACGACTTTGAAATGCAAATTTCGACGACGCCGTCGTGAACAGTTTGCTTAAACTCCAATTTTCGATTGATTTGCCACAAAAAAAACTCACCAATTATCTATCTCACCATTTATATTCCCTTGTGTGAATTACAACGTATAGAATGTATAATAATAGCGGTAATAACGGTCAGATTACACTTATCCATATTATTATTAAATAGACACACACTGTACATAAAAAATATTATTAAAAGTAAATTTATATAGGCATTTTCCAAATTTTTTGCTAAATCTCCATAGTACCAGTGGCGAAGCTAGGCTATTTGCTGCCTGGTGCAGCTTAGGACTTGATTTAAAAAAGGACATTACGCGCTTTTTGACTAGCAAAGTCATTAATCACAATTTCAAAACAATAGTATCGACTAATTCATGTTCGATTGACATGATACCGAAATTGTATTTTTCATTTACATTCTCTCATTTTTCTTGTACATTTCTTGATTCTTGATTGAAAAAAAACATCCTTTCCTTTTGATGCCCGGCGCGACTGCACCGCTCGCACTCCCCCATTTACGCCACTGCATAGTACCTACACGTTAGTTACGTATATGAAATTTTATAAGACATTACAAGATTTAATAGTGTAAGGGGTACAGGCAATGAATCATTGCGATTACGAAATGAAACTGTGTGCGATAGACATCTGATAAACACAATCTAACGCCACGCCAATGTTTATTATATTTACCTATAAACACATGAAAGGTGTGCACCGTCTAAACAGTTTTCATATTTATTTATTTCTGATCATTAAACATATGTAGTTTTAACTATTTTTGATACAGTCGAATGTCGAAGATTTTTATGGCCTAAGGATTTCCCTTTTAATAATAAATAAGTCGATTGTTAGTTTCGGAAAAACAATATTCTAATATTCATGATTTTTTTAACTAAATGAATACAGTTTTTTATAATTGAAATGTTTACGGTTCACTAATAAAAAAGAGTAATCCTCCTAAAAGTATGCTATCCAAATAAATCAGTTAACAATCATATTTTTTTACAAAATTTTGTCGAAAGAAAGAAAATATTAAACGATATGAATAATTTGTTTTCGTTTTAATATACATCCATAAATCAAATCAAAAATTGTGAATATTTTACCAAACACCGAACACCCTTGTCTCCGTTCACTTTACAGAAACATACATTATGTTAAAGACGACATTAAAGAGGCTCAACAATATTCAAATGTCATAGTGTCACAGTGAAGGGTTGCGTTGAAAGAGCTTCAAAATATTAGCCAAATAGCTGTCACTGTTGTTCCTTATAATATATATCTTTTATTTTATCGTCTTAAATATATTTTTCTGTACTTTTTGATTTGTTTATCAGTATTAATTTATTAAAAGTAATTATACGAAAAAATATTACATTGTTGTCATTATTAATTAAAAATAAATTATTAAAGGCACACTTAGCCCATACTCGCAAAACAAACTAGTTTTTTTTCAGCTTCACACTGTATTCCGAATGTAGTAGGGTAGCCAGAGGGAGTCTAGTATTAAGACACTCAACTCCCCACTTTCCTCCGAATTCTGGAGGCATTGCGTGTTGAGCAGCGGATTCCATCGCCGCATCTTGCCTCGACACCAGAGCGAAGAAATGAAAACATTCAATATAAGAAATATTTTATATTTTCATTTCTACCTGGAGTGGAAATCGAACCCACAACCTATCGCGTTTTTACGTTTACACGATTGTGCCCCTGTGCCACGACTGGACTCAACCACTTTACTTTCAAATTTCTTCTATTTTTACGAATCTTCCGCTTTACGAAGAATAAAATATAAAGTGTCTACTTAAAAACAACATAATTAAAATAATGTATGATTATTAAAGAGTTTTTATATTAGTATTCTTTTTTTACATTGTTTATTTACTTTGAAATAGGTAGAGTAAAATTATGTATATATTTCAATAACTTACATAAAATATTCATAATTAAACACAACACAAATAAATTTTATATGTCACTTTAAGTGGCATAAGTTAGGCAGACGAAGCCTAGTACAAACTTACCGCCAATATTAATAACCTATCTCCAACGTCAATCTTAGATTGTTTCATATATCTATCCAATCTAGAGATTGGATAGATGTATGAAACAATCTAGAGATTGGATAGATGTATGAAACAATCTAAGATTGACGTTGGAGATAGGTTATTAATACTGGGCGTTAGGGACAGCCCTTCGCTCGAATTTGAAATATTGCTTTATAAGTAGCAAGCTCAAAGCAGCACTTTGTCTTGTCATAGTAGAGATTGCGATTGCGAATTGATCCGACAATCATCGCGCATATATTCAAACGATGTCAGATTGTGCAATAGCTGTAATCTGTCAATGTTATGTTCATGTAAAAATCGTATTTCCTACTGGCAATGTTGCAGTGCAGTGAAGTGCAGGATTTTATTACATACAAAAATTGAATTTAGCAGAAATATAGTTTATAATTATGCATGTTAGCTAAGAACAGATTTTACGAATTTCATCCCCTTAGAAAGTATAAAAGGAGAAGTACAGGAATTCAGTACAAAAATAAATTAAAATTTACATCAGATTTTTTCTATATTATTTTATATATTTATTTTCTTGAAAGTTTTTTAAGATCAAAAAAGACTTAATAAATTTATATAAATTTATAAAACTAAAATCAAATTAATAGGTTTATAGGTATCTACAATTTTTTTAATTTAATTTTGGAGTATTACCATATAGATATCCTAAATATGTACATTTTACACATACATTTATGTAGAAATATCAATAAAATTATTGTATACATGGAATTGAAATCTTATCAATGTTTAAATGTGATTTTACTAAAAGAAGGGTCAATTTAAATATTCAAAGACAATAATAGAGAATGATAGAGTAAATCGAATGGTCGTAAAGTGTAGTGCCTAAAGTAAAGTCTAGAAAATAGGTTTATTTCTTATATTTCTTTAATAAACTATCATTAATATTTATTTACAACTTCAAAGTTATTTAGAAGTAATAAATAAGAGGTATATCCGATTGAAACATTCATATTGCGAAACCGCAAACTTGAAATCTCAAACGTCGAAACGTACCAATTCATTTGAATTCTTGTATAGCTATTAGCAATCCGAGGAGGAACTCTGAACTGACAGAAACCATATATTTACAAAGTTTACAGTTAAGTCTCGAACAGTAAATAAACTATGATATATTTTATTATTATCATATTTCATTCAATGTCTACATTGAACGTGCAGTACTTGTTAACACAGTAATATAAAGTAATTTATTTTATAGTATTGATAAAAAAATATTAAAATATAGACGATAACTAAATTTTTTATTATTTTTTTAGTTTATATTAGGTATTCACTATTTTTATTAATTTGGACGCGGCGTTGAGATACTTCACTCAAAATGTAATGGATCGAGTATTCGGCGGAAAGTGGAGAACGGAAATGTCTTCATCACTAGGCTCAAATTCCCTATTCATATCCTGCAGAAGGATAGGCATATAGGGAAACCGGAAACTTAGTGTTAAGATATTCTGTTTCCCATTAAGATACTTCTGGTTCTCACTTTCCGCCGAATTCTTAAGGCATTGCGTTAGTGTTAGGTAGTGGCGGAACTCAACGTCAAACTTTGCCTCGTTTTTTTTATGGAAAAGAACAAGGCAAACGAGCGTTCGGGTCACTTTTTGAAGGTACCCATGTCATATCGACCTGGAAACACTGCCGCGGGTAGGCCATTCCAGTTCCGTGGCGCGTGGAAGGAAGTTCCTGCGGAACAACTCAGATTCAGAACTCAAATTCAGAACACTCCCCATGATAAATGTGGTAGAGAATGCACAACGTGTTATTCGGATCGTACTATCGGGGGCGAAGTGGATCACGTTTTTTAAAATGTTTTATTTCATATGTAAGGTTATTGAATTCTTTTTATTTAATTTTTATTTCATTGCAGATAGTTCGTTAGTACGTAAGCCAAATGATGGAGAGTCGTCCCAAGAAAAAAATTAAAGAAAGCTCATATAAAATCGGGGCCAAAAAAATTTTCCTAAGTAGAGCTGCTGAGATTTATAAACTACCATACACAAGCTTACAAAGAATTTTGATTTCCTTGATAATGTCGAAATACGCGTTTTATGCTATATAAGCGCTTATATCATTTTTCTAAGTAAATATATCATTTTTCTAAGTAATAGAAATATGTTTTTTATCAGGACATCTTGGGGTTGTAGATCTGAGTACGTGGTTTGAATTTCAACTCGATATCTCCAAGCGTTCCTGAGATAAAAGGTCTTGACGGACGACAGACAGACAACAGGGTGATCTTATAAGGGTTTCTTTCTTCTTTAAAAAGTACGGAACCTTAATAATGTGACTACCAGTTAACAGC
This sequence comes from Heliconius erato x Heliconius himera, assembly GCA_013421005.1. Lineage (NCBI taxonomy): Eukaryota > Metazoa > Arthropoda > Insecta > Lepidoptera > Nymphalidae > Heliconius > Heliconius erato x Heliconius himera. The sequence goes on along the minus strand of JAATLQ010033268.1, from coordinate 2,258 downwards.
GATATACTTACTCTTATCAACCTTGAATGTAAGTATGAGATACATAATAAGACATTTAAAACCTTGTACAATGTAATGTTAAAGTGAGAAGTTTGTCTGTGGTATGAGTCTTAAGGAGTTTCATGTAACAAAATTAAAATTTATAGCCATTTCAGTTTATTTTGTTTTATGTTTGCTATTTCCAAGCGTGTCATTACGATTTTACCTCAACTTTTACTGTACTTTGCCAGTCGTGGCTTTGAAATGGCACCTAAAGTGGTTTGTAAATATACGTTTGAATTTGCAAAACGTCAAAACATTTAACAAAAATTCAAGAGAGAACTTGGAATGGCTGGTCAAGATTTGTTCTATGATTGGATATGATTGGATTCAGTGCCATAGATGTGAAAAATCGTGTTACAAAAATGAAAACTGCCCTTATAAATATAATTTGTGTGTTAGTCATCGATATTGATCTCATTCATTATTATTTTTTGATGAAGTTTATAACGTGACAAAAAAATATTTAGAATTTATTTTATGTTAAAACAAAAACTTTAACTTTAAAAGTACATTCATATTGAATGAAATAGAACATTTTGTGAAAAATCATACCAATCATTGTGGATAATAAATCTCAGATAAAGTCGTGGCGCAGGGGCACGAAGTGTGTAAAATCGACTGGCTGTGGGATCGATCCCCACTCGAGGTAGTGAAATATTTATTTCCATTTATATTTTTATTTCTTTGCTCTGGTGTCGAGGCGAAACGCGGCGCTGAGTTCCGCCACTCAACACGCAATGCCTCCAGAACTCGGCGGAAAGTGGGAAACGGAGTGTCTTAACACTGGGTTCCCGCTGCCTACTTTGCTGTGTGCGGGATACAGCGTGAAGCTGATTTATTTATTTATTTATAAATTTCAAAAAGCGTATAGCCTATATGGATATTAACACATGTTAAATGTTAGTGATTAAACTCAATGCTGGAGTGAGTTTCGCGTCTTAAAAATGTGGATCGGATGATCTCAACCCTAGGTTTCCTCTACCTACCCAACTATAGTGCTGCGAGTGTGAAGTTAAAAAAAATAAACATTTTATAAACAACATTTTAATTTGATAATACAAATATACTTAACATTTCTATGGAAAATTAAATTAAATGTTTTAATTAAATCTTGCTTAAGAAAATAATTTGAACAAAATTAATTAAAATGACAAACTTAACAAATTTAATAATCTTATTTGCTCTTTAGAAATATTCTCGTTATAAGACCAAATACTTAAACAGTTTATTAATATCATACAATGCTCTCATATAAATTAATTAGTTGTAGGTTATATTTAAGAGGTTTGTCGAAATGGCATAATTCAGTCGTAATATCCTTTTTAATTTTTTTAAATAAAATAAAATCAGCTTCACGCTGTATCCCGCACACAGCAGGGTAGGCAGAGGCAACCTAGTGTTTAGACACTCCTGTTTCCCACTTTCTGCCGAATTCAACGCCGCGGTTAACCTCGGCACCAGAGCGAAGAAATGGAAATATAAATTTAAGTAAATATTTCATCTCCTCGAGTGGGGATCGAACCCACAACCTGACAGTTTTACAGTCACACCTCGTGCCGCTGCGCCACGACTGGCCCCAATTTTTTAAAATTTACATTAATTAACAATTATTGAACACAAAGATATTTTTAGCCTACAAACATTAATATAAATATCTTAAATTAAATTAATAATTTATACTTTAAGTCACTTAGTTTAATACTTAAACTAAGTAACATATATATATATAGCCATATAGCAGCCATAATGGCTGCTTGATCTGAATTAAAAATTAAAAGGTTTTTATAACCCACTCAATCAAAGTTCCCTCCTTTTTTTTCTTTACATATTTAAACAGTGTCACATGACAACTATTATATTAAAGTAACATCTCAAATTTTTAGTCTTTTTTTTAAACTTCACCTCTAAATTTTCAGTTTTTTTTTTCAGAACTTCTTTAGTTATCTACTCAAATATTTCTTGTGCTCTTTCTACACTAATTTTTATTCTGTAAAGAAACATACCTATTGTAAAAAAAACAATTGGTTACTACCACCACAAATATACATATTCACATGTTAATACTTAACCCACTTCATTTGTTAATTTTTAGCCTCAGGGACACTTTTTTTACTTCATTAGTCAAAGACAATATAAAATAATCAAAATCATCCCAAAAAATAATAGTGCTACTGATAATAAAACAAGTTTGATTTAGTACAAATTTTAATTCGATT